>WSXT02111467.1:0-11184 GCA_011762715.2 Neuroterus valhalla
TATAAATAAATGTTGAAACATTCACGTTGCGTTAGAACCGTAAGTTCGATAATTACCAAGTTCATTATTCCAGGAGTGAATTATTATTTCTATTCTATTTCTCCAGAGCAGGAGCGAATAGCATCCTGCTCTCATAAATGGTATGTACCCCTCCTCTCATGAATTGACTCCCGAAGTAAGGGCGATCCTGAGTCAGCGAACGTTTCGTTGTTGACTGGATAACAAAGGCAGAAATTTTCGAAAAATGGGAGTAGGCTTCGTACTTATGCATTTTCTCTACGTACAGAAATAGATCTTCAAAATGCACTCTGAATAGAAAATACAGAAACCTTAAAGGATTGAAATCCTGAAAAAGAACAATTTCTTTGCTGAAAACGGGAGATTCCTGAAACCGCGGAATGGTATGCCTTATTTCCAGAGTTTGATACTTCATAGCGGCATCCTCAAGATTGGTTTCATATGATAAGTAAAACATTTCTACCGAAGTTCGAGCTCGATTAGATAAGGAGCACTGAGTAAGCCCATCAAGCCCGAGTAAATTATTCCACGAATTCTCTATCGAATTCATGACAGTGAGGATTGTTGTTTTGATAGGTTCATATATGCTCTACTTTGGAATTCCACATGATCAATCGCCGGGAACCTACTGGAATTTCATTGACTTCTTCTGAAATTAGTGCGGTGACCGTGCCGCTATTCATGTTCATTTTTGCGCGTCTACTAGTGTGATTATAATATGTATAGATTCCGGCAAGAACATTATAACTCTCCAATAATGCAAAGACATCATCATTGGAGGTTGACAAAACAATTTGTTCTTGGATTGACATAGGATTATACCGATGATTTGGTCCTGTTCTTATTTTAATTCTTTTATCCTCAGGAAAAGTGTACCTTTGAAGTTCGAATACCCGCCGTGGATTTTTGATGGAAATAAGCCGGATGAATCTAATTTGTTCCAGTCCACATCCCGTTCCATTAGAAGAGGGAAGTCTTGTGGGAGGAACCATAACGCACCTGGTAGAAGGCGGACGACTTTGAATAGGGGATCTGGACCTAGCACGAAAACTAGGCTCGGCGGGAGAAACGGACGTCTCATGATAATGTGGTCTATCAGAAAAAGTATCAGAAGGTCCTCCACGGTAAACACGAGGAATAGGATCGCCATTAGGTAAACATTCAAACGGTGTACTTAACTCTGCAACGAGGGAGAAATAAGTGATATTATATTGCACGACGAGAGTAAAAAGTAAGTTTTTACATACAAATCTAGGTGAAGTTCGCTGCACAAAGCGTAAGCAACAGAAATTGAACGTTATAATTCGGATGTGTGATATCCGTGTGTGACCTTAATAATGAAAAATACAAATAATAATGTAACTTTGGTTTAGATTGGATAAAAAATCACGTGGTTGGCCAGAAATTCAGTCTGAAGCAGTTTATGGTCCATTATAAGGAGTAAAATTTGAGAAATGAAGCTAACACTGCGTTTCATAATTATGTGCTTGCACTCACAGTAACGTGTGGTAGCGAGGTCTAGACTTGCTGAGAAAATGATAGGAGTGAAGTAAAAGAGGTAACATGCTTTTCCTGTAAAATTCATATCACAGTAAAACGATTTATTTCAAAATATTGTTTATTGAATACGTTTAACTCTTAGAGCTCTAATACAAATCACAGTCAAATGATCAATGCGTTTTCCAGTGCGCGCTTAGGATTCGGAAGCTTCTTATATTTCCGAAAATGTTACTATTTCTCCAAATTCTCTTAAAGTTACATATCTGACTGGCCTGCTTATAGGATCGTTATCCACCGGAAAAGACGATCTTTTCAGTTTAGTAAGACGATGTTCCGCAAGATTTATATTTGATGCAGTAACTGTTTGATCAAGGCAAGTTGCAGCTTAAGTCAGTGAATGAGGAAAGGAAAGACGGCTCATCAACTTTATGATGAATGTTTGCATTGTCGACTGACATACTTCACGAAATTTTTTGGCATATACAAGTTCAGGTCCAGCTTTCCTGACCTATTTCAGAGTGTCAAATCCTAAAATGACTTCCTTTGTAGGTAAGTAATTTTTTTCTGCTGAGGTCTTCAACCTCGATCGTAGAATCCGATTCCATAACTTCGCTCATAACACATTGTTTCATGATATTCATCAGAGTAATGTATATAATAATCTCTAAGGGAAGATTGCATTTTCAGCGACAGGTACATGGAGAAAGCTAGCTTGGCACATAAAAGATGATCTCTGATACGAGTTTCTGTCTTTTTGAAACTTTTACCTTTTGGCTCGATTTGGTCGTTTCCAACTTCTTCCACGATCTTTCCTACATCTTCGTGACCATGAAAATCTTTTTAGGCAACTTTGAGGTTTTAAAGCCAGCGAAGGGCGCGTAAATATTACACTCCATGCATAAATCACTATGTTCCATTCAGTTTTTTAAAAAGCGTCTTTGAAGCGGCTTTGAATGTTCGAGCCTCCTTTTGAAGTGGGTAGAAAATGTGATGCTCCCGAATAACCCAAGAAGCATGAATTATACAATCTCCTTACTGTCGTGTTTTTTTCATGATCCCAGAATCGCACATTGATAATTATCTGCACTTGTTTACAGTTCTATCTGGTGACACAACAAGACTCATTATTCCAGCATCAGTCACTAAATCTAGATGTCATATGAGGTTCAGGTACAATATTTTCAGGTTAATAGGGCAAGGAAGGGCTAGCACTTCATATGTTTGAAGAAATTTTGCTTGATGCCGAAGCTGCAGGAGAAGGAGTTACAAAATCTCTCAAATCCCCTGAGTGGTTTACATTTCCTGTAAGATTTCTATGATTTATGTCATTTATGCAGCTGAAGGTATTGCTCATGGAAAGCATACCATAACAAATTGTCTCCCTGCAGCATCTCTCCTCCTCCAAAGTATTTAAAGTGCGACAAGTCTTCCTAACCCAATGCACAATTTCTAGATATCTGACCTACATTATTCCCATGACCAGTCACGAAGGTGCCTTGCAGCTCCCCACGGAACATGGCAATCCCCTTTAGGTATACTGCTGGAAAGCATCATTCAAGATAAAACATTGATGAATAAATAAATGCAGTCCTATATTAGAGCACGACGATCAAAACTTAATGTGAGGAAGGGTACAACTTGGTAATGTAGTTTGCTGTGGCATATTTCTATATACCAAGAGTTATAGTAGAAGATCTTATCATTAGGGTTTAGGACAACCAGAATAACCTACGTTGATGATGAACATCAGTTAGGGAAAGCTCGACCACAATATCAAGTTTAGACCTCTTGAAGATCCAGTACTTTCATTTCTCCCAATAGCAGAAGGCCTGTTGTAACCAGAGTCTGTAGCGGAGATTTATCAACCAAGAAGGCGATTAAACTGATTATTCCATAGAAATCGAGATACAATGTGCCTCTATTCCCTGGAAAAAGGCAGTAGAAAAAATATAAGGAGAGAACAACACTCTCTCCACTCACTTCCATGTCCGCACAGGACTCCAAGAGTGACGGAAGGAAGTCCAGCTAACTAACAGCGCCAATTATCTGTTAAAGAATTGTTCCTGAATCTCGAGATGGCTACCATCAAGATGCAAACAGAGCAGAAGCCTTCTTTTGTTGAAATCTCCATAGATGGTGTGAATAATAAAGAAGTATCTGCAACTGAGGATATAAGTGCTGAGGATGTACAGATCAGGAACTATATTCTTTGAAACTATATTTAGACGTAAACGTTTCCAACGCAAATGCAACTCCTGAGAATAATGTTCTTTACGAAGAATCTGCATACACTGAAAGGGGATTTTATTGAGAAGGATTGGCTTTGCATTGGTAGGAGGTGATTCTATGTTGATTGGGGAGGAAGATGATAAGTGTGTATAACGTTGATGGTACGTAGGTGACACGTGAGTGGTACGTGGGTGACACGTGAGTGGTACGTTCGTGGAAAAGGAGTCGTAGCTGGATGGTCAGTAGGTGGTACAGACATGAAGGGGAGCACAGGATTCACTACTTGAATTGAGGGTGTTCGGGTAGGAAACCAGGGATTTGCAAGACGGGTACAAGGTTTCATTCATATTTTAGTGTTTGCGGCGAGGGGAGAGATTGGAAGGGAGGTGTAAGGTTTGGTTTTCTCGTGGTGCCAGGTGAGAAGGTAAGGAAGAGGAAGGACAGCTCATAGTTTGATTTCTTCAGTTGTTTGGATAGGGGGGGGGGGGGCACAAGGAAAGGGAAGGGAAGGGAGAACGTCGGAAGGTGGAGTCAATTCCAAGGATCGAGATAAAGTTGCGATGATTAGACACTCCTCCTCTCCGTCTAAGTACTTCTGGAATCGCTTCATCGATTTAGTTCCATTGCGTGTTCTGCAATTGCTCCCCTTTACATTAAGGTCAACTCCTGCCCCAATAAGCTGCGGGAGTATAGATCCAAGATGAAGGATCTCTTCTTCGGATATCAAATCACTTCAAGTTTTCTTCTGGATGCGCCAGGTAGGACAACCGCGGCCGCTTGTATAAATCGAGATTCGGGCAAGCATATCGGGGCCTCTGGTCCTTCACCAACTTTCTTACTTCTTTGAGAGGACGATGAGTGGTCAAACTCTTTCTATCCAGCAGTAGAGTACTGTCCCCTTTTGCGAGAGAAAGTTCCCCCCGTTGGGTGTCGAATCACGCCAGGATTTTGTGCGCTCTCTAGGGCGATATCGATCCGAGAGGTAGAAGTGATCGAGTCTTGGATAAAGTAGTGCTTTCGCTGATCATCTCCCGGCAACGGCTCAGAGTGTTTGGTACCTTTTCCTAGGAAAAAGTCCGCGCGGTTGTTCTTTCCATTCCCTGGTGACGGCTCGAGTCGGCCATGGGCTTCTGCCACTAACGGCTATATTTGGTCGTGGTCAACTCCTGGTGACGGCTCGAGTCGGTCGGGATCACCTCCTTATGATGTCGGGAGTAAGTCATTGCCATCTCTTGGTGATAGTCGGAGCTAGGCGGGATCACCATCTAGTTATGGTCAAGGAGGGCCTGTATATAATATCCTCTCTGGTGCAGCTCCCGTTGCAACCAGCTTACCTCCTGAAAGCGGCGCTTGGCGTTGCGTTGCCTCTCGTTCAGACCCATTCAAACTTTTGGAACTAGACAAAGGCAACTGCGATCAGCATTCAAAGGACGCTCGGGGGGTCTATAGAATGTTGCTTACAGACAAAGAAGACGAAATCCTCCAAAGTAGTCTTAAAAAGGAACATTTGTATTGAAAAATGTAAAGCTTTGGTGAGTAGCCCTGGGGAGGACTATTTGTTTTGGAATACGTGAGAACTGCTATTTTTTCCAATAAAGATGCAGGATTCTGGTACTGATGATTTTTCGTCGAAGGTGGAGTCAAAGTCATTGGGCGAAGCAGAAGAAATTCGTAGTCTCCTTGTTCGGCTAGAGGTTTGAGAGCGTCTGTCCTCAGTGGCCGCCGTGCGCTCCTTTTCATCACGTCGGCCGAGGAAGCTTCTTTTTTTCTTTTGTTTGTGTTTGAAGGGGTCGAGGAGGGAAAATCTTCACAAGACACTCAGAAAGAGTGAGTAGTGTCGGGTTCCCTCGGCGCGCCTACCAACTAACACACCTTCTCGACTGGTTACCAACTTAGCAGGTTATGACCCAAGATGAAAAGGATGAGAGGGACAGCGGAGTTGGTGGTACGATACAGCTACACTGCTAGGACAATCGCGCGTGAAGCGAAACATTGAAAAAAGAGAGACGGATGACTCGATTAGTGCCGCAAAAAGAAAAGGCAGGGCCTTCTAAAACCCCCCTAGCATAATTGAAATGAAGGCCTCGTTGGCCCTATTTCGGATAGATTTGTATTTGTTTCGAACCAAGTGAGTCGTTTGTCGAAAATGACGCCGAGATATTTTGGAGGCGACCCCTACCACCCTCAACGCACTTGGCCGCTGCGTGAAGACAAGGCCTTTAAGAGACGAACTACTCTAAACACTTCATTTTATGCCTTCTCAAACATCATCCCACGAAATTTCAGAATGGGTTCAAAACGGTGTAAAGTTGGAAACTACAAAAAGATGGATTACCATTAGGCAAATTCAAAACATAGGTCTTCACAAGCGGTGATACATTAAACTCTTTGAAAGGCAGCGATACAGCTGGAGCTACAATTTAAAATAATCTGTTCCAGTATTCGTAAGAATCAAATGTTGAGGTGTATGAACAAGTAATTGAGATGACAATAGAGACCTACAATCAAAACCAAAATTTCAATTCCCCCAAAAATTGCGGAATGCAGAATATAAATAATCGAAAATATATTATTACCTAATGATTGAATTAAATGAGCTCATTGATTCTGAAATTGAAAACTCTCCAATTAGACCAATTCACGATTGAAAAAGGTTCCATTTTGGAGATCTACAATTGAAACATTTTCTATTTTCAACATGTCTGAATAAATATTCACTTTCGATGATTGTAAAAATAGAATTTCATGCCTAGCTTTCTGCATTTGACGAATTGATGAAGCTTCTAATGTAATTTTTTTAAATCATGGAAATCATGATTGTTGAATAGGTCGCATTTTGTCAAACGTATCTGCCTGGAAATCAGTTGCCTCCGAATGTTTGCAACTTTACTGGATGACAGTCTTAGTGGACGTCTTCCATTCCTTCGAAGAAGACATCTCCAGTTCCATATGTGGCAATATACTTTTGACGTCCCAAGCAACCATAGCAGCGGCCCTTAGCGCTCACATGTGCAATTCTCTTGTACAGTTTGTCGGCAGTTTGTAGAACATGGTAAGGTGATAGATTTCTCCACTCTCGCGATTCCGCCCTCCCCTCACCCTCGTAGCTTTGCCCTACCGCTCCTCACAAGTCCTACGTTCCTTGTTCCCATGTTCGAAAGTGTTATTTTATAGGCCACCATGGAGTTTTTTCAACAGTCAATGTTATGGGTAATTGGATATCGACGTGTATGATGAAATGTCGAAAAGTCAAGATTCTGTGTATTAACATGCCGTCATACTAGAAGTCTATCCTTCGCAGCATTGAAGAAGGTCAACTGGGACTGCCATCTAATGTTATTTGAACAATACTTAGGTCATTGGATGTTTAGGTGGCTAGATTCAGAAAATATTGTCCAAAATATAAAACGAGCATAACTTGAATCATAAATTCCTGAAATGAAAAACTCTCTTATCTGTGAAAATGCCAGGTTAAAGTTATATAATTGTGAACATCTTGGAAGAATCAAGGAACATTTAATTTTGAAGATGTAAAAATAATAAAAAATTTTTAATTTTGATTATTTTGAAGATCCTGGATAAAATTATCAATTTGAAATGTTGAGATCTGAATGAACATTTTTCCAAGTATAATTATGGATTCATCTTTTTTCATTATTTATAATGAGAATTTTTTCGATTTTGAAGATTCGAAGAATATATGTTGTGAGATTCTCAGATGTTATCGCTAATCCTTATTATTGTTTATATCAACTTTATTATATGAATAGAGTAGCCACTCATGTTAATTTTTACTCGACGTCTGGAGTGGAGAAAGAAACTTATAAATTAGAGTAAATAAGAGTGACATGCGGAACAAATTTTTATAGATTGTGAAATATTTCCTCCAAATTCTGCTGGAAAGTTACGTTTTCTCCTTACTTCTGACTTTCTGTCAACATTTAAGTCAGAATGATGTTATGATTTATGCATTTGGATGAAGTATTCGCTCAAAGAAGGTATTAAAGTATCTCCTTTCACAATCTGAGGGAATCATAATTGAATAGAATGCGATACAATACAGGATGATTTTCAAAGTGATTGGCTGATTATAAACGAGCGACATCCTCGTCAGTATAAGAAAAAATGATTAATGTAATTGTGAAGTATTTTTTTAACACTGTAACTAATGATTATGCTGCCGCTTGCTCCATTGAATATCATTATCGTTATCTCGCTGTATATTGAAACGTATAACTTGTCCTCATGAGATCTTAATAGTTCATGAGTCGCTACGAAAAGAAATCTGATCAACTTAGTCGCAGTTGATTTGAGAAAAGTGAAGTAACTTCTTTGAATATTACGGAAAAATATTGAAAAGAAAAAGAAGGATGCTGCCGAAAATATGCCGTTCAAAAATACTCTTGCTTCGCCCAATAATTTGAGACGATTCCAATCCCCCCTCTCCCCCGCTCCGTCCCCCCCATTTTTTTCGGAACTACTATTCTCTTCAACTCTTCTTATTATAAAAATAGATAAATTTCAACAGTCCGATATTTTTTGAGACATACAAAATAAAAGTAAGAAAATTACTTTTATTTTGAGCATTGCTCCTCTATAAGGAAAACAAAGTATGAGAATTACGTTGAATTTTCTGGTCTCTTCAGCAATTGACATTCTTAGAAAGTAATAAATTCAGGCAAACGGATAAATTCACAATTATAAGGTTTCCAACAATCACCACATACCCTTATCAAAATAAAACAGAAAAATATTTTTATTTTTCGTTAAACCAAAACGCAACATCAGTACCAATATCTTCAGTAGCTGCTTATCCTGACTGTACTTTTTTTTTTCTTATTCTCTTGTCAATAACTTCTTAACAACTGCTTCCATTGAGCTATAACGTGTTCCACTAGGGAGTACAAAAATTTCAACAAGCAATTAACGTGAAAAAGATATTCTTGTTCACTTATTCACTTTCTTATAGCATATCAAGCCTGAGTTCTCCTCGAACGGTAGATCGACACTATGCACAGACAATTCTGCTGTCACACTTGTGATGTGTTGTGTGAAAAACCCGACTTGGAATAGGTAATACACTATACGTTGATAGCATTCGCGAACGGGGCAATAATTGACACTCAGAATACAAGTTATTTGCTCGCAACGGTAGTTCTCAAACATTCCTATATTGGATCCAAGGAATTTCAATTAGAAATCTCTGGAGAACATTATTGGTAACTGATGGAGGATACTTCAGCAGATAGAAGTCTGAACTCACCCAATTTAGGTAAATACTTACATTCCCTTCTAAAGGAGGACAGCAAACTGATATAAACCATGAATGCAAAATCATTGGATATTCACTAAAAAGGTACAGTAATCTAAATTTTTGATCCACACTCTGGAGATAGAAGTGGGAATGTTACATCAGTTGATGGTGCAGCATGCATGATTCCTTTTCAGGACATCGACAGCATGATAGAGTTCTTTTTTCGAAGCAACAACAATCGAGGAACCGTTTGACAAAAGTACTTTTAGCATTATATCCATATAGAATGAAAATCCAAAAAACGAAGCTAGTTGCAAGGAATTTACACCCTCGAATGCAAAGGAAGGAGGTTTTGTACTTCCTTCCAAAGAGAGCAGTCATACGTCGAATAGTTCTACAAGCTTTACTGATGCTTCCAGAGTTCACGAGGTTGACATAAGTGAGAATACTAACAGCGAAGGAAGCTGCGTCGACACGAATGAGGAACTCGAACGTTTTTGGGATATTGTTGTCAAATGGCTTTATTATGGCAAAGAGTTCAAGGAATTCTGGTGGACATGTTTCAAAAAAGGTTGCGACGGCGAGGACTTCCAATTCGTGAGATACAGACGACGTGGAATGCAAGTACAATTAATACATAAATGCAAGAATTTCAAAAGTGTCCTGAAAATAACAAATAAGCTTGAAGATGAAGGCATCAATAAAGTCATAATTCTCGGTGGAGTAGCAGTTGAAATAGGTCACAGGCAACATGAAGAGTTGTTTGCAGAGATGAACACAAGGATAGTGAGGCAAAAAGAATATGGCACTATCCAGGGGAGCTGTATCGAGAATTATTGGAACTCGCTCAGGGCGAGTTACAGACGCTAGGTTACACCAGCTACTCAAGTCAAACTTCCGCAAAAATTCAAACTGGATAAACGAGAAGATTTTCCATTTATCCGATCCAAGATTTTGCGGAAATTTGACTAGAGTAGCTGGCGCTACCCAGCGGCTTGCAACCTCCCCGTTGCGCTTGCCCAAGAACAGAACAATCAAAACAATCAATAACTGCTTATAACCTCATCGATATCACGACTTGATAATTGTAAGACAGTGGGAAATAGATAAAAATATCAGATTTGTAAATGAATTATTCTCTTCCTTAATATTCTAGTCGAAAATTTAACTATTTGGTTGAATGTAGTTGAACTTACTATCTTTTCATGATCTTGTTGTACAAATGATCGTTCATGTCTCATGGGAGGCCGAATTAGGCTCTTTTTTCAATGAATTTGGTTAAAAATAATTTTTTTTTCTGAATTAATTTTCGAAACGGCTGATTTGACTAGTTCCTGTTTGCTCGAAAACCTATCCTCCCATGTTGAAAACTCCTTGTTTCAGATATAAACTGTTTTTTTAAACTGTTTTTGGACCAAAAATTTATCATCTTTGTCGAAAATACACTCATTCGTTTTAGGACTAAACTATTTTGTGGAAGAATCGTATTGTTTTCGTTGCTGAATAAAACTGAATCAAAATTAATTCTTTTGGTTAGAAAGAAGTTCTTTAAACTTGAAATTTCACTCTTCCATTATCGGTGGAATACTCATAGTTTCTGGATAAAAATACAACTTATTGTTTGAAAATTTACGTATTTTGTTGAAATTTTCCCTTTTGATATGAAATTGGTTTTCTTGGTGAAAAGTTCATATTTTTCATCGAAAATTCAGCTGTTCGATTCATTTTCATTCGAGGTCATTTTTCTCATTTTGAAATGAACTTTTTTCTTGAGAATTCAACTATTTCCCAGAAACCTCGTTTTTATGACTTGAGATTTTATTTGTATGGTTGAAATCGCATTTGTTTTCAATTGAAGAGTAATCTCTTTTGCAAGATAATTTGAAAAATTGGTAGAAAATTCTTCCGTAGTTTGGGAACTCATTTGGTTAAACATCCGACAATTCTGGTAAAAACGTAATTATTTTGTTGGAAATTAAGCTATTTTCTCGAAGTCATGTATGGCCGAAACTGAAACTTTTTTTTTGGAAATTCGTTCGGTTGGATTTGAAATTTGTTGGAATTTATGTAACATTGGTTTAAAAAGCGAACGGACATTATATTCTCAACAGATTAGTATATAGGAAAACGTGACGTAGTTTATTTCGTCGAAATGCTATGTCGCCGAAACACTTCATGGCTTT
>WSXT02111478.1:0-11184 GCA_011762715.2 Neuroterus valhalla
GCGCGAAGCGCGAGATCCGAAAGACGCACGCCCTAGGCGCGCTCAAACTTGCGAGCGAAGCGAGCTGCGCGCGAAGCACGCGATGAGAATGTGCCCGCGCAGCGGGCAGATTTTTTTTTACATCGTTCGTTGCGCTACAATGCGGATTCATTTCAGGGCTGATTTACGGTTTATGAGTGGATAACTATATATATTGCATAATCGACATCTCTTGTACTGCATTTCAGAAGTCCTTAATGATTCAGCGCCTTAACTATTAAACTACTCCTTCGGCAGCTTTACATTCTAATCATTTCACAGTGTGAAATTGAGTGGGCTTGCCCTATCAGATTCATGTAATTATGGAATTGGAGTCGACTCATATTAGGTCATCGCACTGTTCTTGCATTAGAGATTGTTTGAGAAATAAATATTTTTTATATGAATCAGAAAGAGATCTTATCATTCGATTTTAAGAATATAACGTTCCTTTAATCTGATTCTCAAAATATTTAAATATATATTTGAAAATATATTTAATATATCTACGTTTTGCAAATTTGTTGCACTGTGAGATTTTTTCGATGACTCAAATTTGATAATAGAATTAATGCTAGTCCAAACCTTAAGGAAGGATTATTATCTTCATTGTTTCCAACAAATGCTTTTATCACGTCCTATTCACTCTTCCTCTTTTATCTGACTTAGGTCAGATTTAATTTCACTTGGAACAGGGAATTTTTTACATGTAACGGGAAACTTATTATACTAATTATAATTCGTATTTAGAAAAAGAGAATTTCGATAAATTGGTCATTCAATTCAAAATTCGTCACAATTTCAAATTCCGAAGAAGAAATATTTCTGAATTATGATAGAAAACTTGTTTTCATCGATCATTCCAAATTCATCCTTTTTTGGTTAAAAGATCGACTACCTTTTGAAATTTGAACTTGTGTGTTAAAAATCAAATTTTCTTGGTAAAGTTGCATTATTTCGATTTAAAATTCACCATTGGCTGAAATTGTAACTACTTTGTTAAAAACAGTTTATATTTTTTTTGTGAAAATTTAAGTATTTTAGTATTTTAGTATTTAAGTAGTTGAACATTGATTTTTGAAATTAAACTATGAATTGAGAACTTTGAGAATTTATGTACTTCAGGGAAAATTTGACTTTTTTGTAGAAAATTAATCTTTCTCGTCAAAAATTCATCTTTTTGCTTAAAATACATCCGTTCATTTGAACAGTCATCATAATACTTGAAAACTAATCAGTTTGGTTGAAAATCAATTACTTCAACTGAAAATTCAAATGTTTCATTTTTAGTAGAGAATTGATCTTTTCTAGTTCGAAATTCGACATTTTGGTGGAAATTTGTCTGTTTGAATTGAAAATTCAAGTATTCCGTTGAAACTTCACATATTTTGTTGAAAAATCGATTTTTTTGTAGAAAATTATCGTTTTCTTCGGAAGGTAATATTCTTTTTCAAAAATTCTTCTTTAAGATTAACAATTCAAGTTATACAATTAAACATTTTTCATTTTAGTCGAAATTCATCTACTTGGAAACTCTTATGTGTAGTTTAAAATTAAAATTTTTTTTTCAAAACAAAAATGTCACTATTCCATTTTTCCTTGAAATTTTTATTTTCATGGTTCGAATTTTACCCATTTTTCTCAAATTATATTTTTTGGTTAAACATTAATTTTTTATCGAAAATTGAACTATTCTTGTTAATTTTTCATAATTTTGGTTAAAAATTCATCTTTCTGGTTTAAAATTCAACTACTTAAGTTAAACATTCACAATTTCATTTGATTCTTCATCATTTTGTGTAAAAGTGTAATAATTGTTTGAAAATTAGTTTTTCTTGTTATAAGTGATTTTTTTCAACTAAAAGTTTAACTTACTACAATTGAAAATTCCTTAGTTTTAGTTAAAAATTCATTTGTTTAGTTTAATATTCATTTTTTCAATTTGGCATTTGGGTATTGGAATTTTTGTTGACAATTTTTTGTTTTTCAGTAGAGGTTAACTTATCTGTTTGAAAACTCAACTCCTTCTGATGAAGATTCTTTGTTTTAGAATAAAACTCTTATGCTTAGTTTAAAATTGGTTCTTTACATCAAAAATTGTACTCTTCCATTTTTGGTTGGAAAGAATTATTTTTGGAGTTCAATATTTAACTATTTTGTTGGAACTTTGTATTTTTTCTTAGGAAATGATTCTTCCTATTTGAAAATTAATCTTGTTGTTTCAATATTCACCTCCATAGTTGCAAATTGAAGTGCTCCAGTTAACTATTTGTCTTTCTAGTTTAAAATTCATGTTATTGTTTTGACATTCAACTGTTCAGGTTGAAGATTCATAATGTTATTTGAAAATTCATCGCATTGGTTAGAAAATAAATATGCTACTTCTAGTTGCCCGAAAAAATTGAAAAACATGACCGTGAAAAACCGGGGAAGGACAAGGAATTTGAAATCGTCCGTCGAATCACAACTCTGCATTTATAATTGATATTATATCATTATTTCTCTCATTAGCTTCCTTAGAAAAAATTAGTTGAAATGCAGTCGCGGTTGAATATTTTTTTCGTAAAATATTCCCTTGTGAATTATTGACAATGATGAATTCTATTTCTTGTTATTGAAGGCTTTAAAAATTGTCATGTTGTTGAATAATGCGATATTTTCATGTTATTCTTAGAATTTCGTAAGCCCCATGGATATTAGATTCTATCAATAACTTATATTACACATTTCTAAAATGTGAAACTCAAAATCATTAAGATTTGATCACTTTTAATTAGAAAAGGTTTAAATCTATTTTTCACTCTTGCGAATTCGAAATTTATCAGTTTTTATTACAATGGAATCTATTGAAATCGTAAATGGTCTCAAACTTTCATTTTTTCATCTTTTGATTCCAAACAAAAAAGTTTGAAAGATTTGTTTTTAAATTAAAATTAAAATTTCAACACTATCCGCTGTCCATTAATTCCATTTATAATTGTTTATTTTCTTTCTGCTTCTATTTAAAGGTTGGCACCAAAAGTTCAGTTGACGATCTTGTACCCAAATCAGATGAGCTTTTGACACAAACTCAAAGGCAGGAGAGAGCAATTAGTGAGATTCATGCTGATCTGAGGTCCAAGACAAACAAAATAATTCAAAATCTCGAGGGCGTTGAGAAAAGAATGAAGAAACAAGAAGATGACGTGGCCAATTTGGCCCAACGTCCCATTCCAGCCGAATTATTACTCGATCCCACAATCGACCGACTTGTTGAATACGATCCAAGCAGGTTTGTATATTCGATCCAGTATTTCATCTTTTACTTTCATTAACAATTTTTTTCTTGACCTAGGACAACTTATTTCATTCGAAAAGTTTCGTTCAAGTTCTAATGATTCAAAATTTATTCATTAATTTTACAATCATTTAATATTCATTTTATACTTATTTGGAAGCAGTAATATATTTATGAATAGATAGGTTGCTTCCAGTTAGGGCTATTCCAAAAAATACTTGGAAGGAGAACCTTTGAAGATTTCCACGTTCCGAAACTTTATTCTTCTTCATTTTTATTCTGAATCAATCGAATGAAAAGGCTCTTCGAATTGCAGTTTTTTTCCAAATCAAAAGTCATTCAAATTGGACTACATATCTTCAAGTTCAAAGCATTTTAATTTGAATGCAACTCATCGTCCACTTCTTTCTTGAACTTATTTCCTTGACCTAAGGAATATGAGGTGGAAAATTATGATTGGACTCTTATTATTAAAAATTACTATAATCAGGAAGTAATCTTCAGTATCTTTTAATTAAGCTATGGAGCTTGATAAATATTGATCGAAATTTATTTATTGATTTGATTTATTAATTTGATATCAAGTATCAAATCAGTACCAACAATAAGTAAACACTAATTGAGTTATGAAAATATAATCTCTAATATAGACATGGAATTAACAGTAAATATTAATCAGCTTAAGTAGAGACTTCCTCTTTTTCTGCAGAGAAGATTACCATAAAAAAAGCGATCGAATCCGAATCAGCAAACTACTTTCACAGTCATCAGCGAGAAACTATAACAACTTGCCTTTTTATTAGCAATTTCTTTCATTCTATCGGAATTACAGAGAAATCTCGAAGCGAAAGGAAATGTTTTGCTTCCTCAAGTACAGATCATTAAGCCTTTTTAATCAGAAATAAGAATATAAGTCTTGTTTAATATATTTCCTCATCCTTCCTTAATAATCTTTCCTTATGAATTAATCTTCATTCTCAATTCAAAAAGAGTTGTGGCAGCTTCTAAGGAAGGTCTGATTAGAGGATTCAACATTTGTCCATTAAAATTGTTATTTAATTTATGAAATATAAGCTTCTTTTTTTTAATTTTCATTTTCAGATACATTGGATTGAATGAAGACTTTGCGACTGAAACTCCTACGCCATCCAATACGGTAGCACCAACAACCACTCCTTCAATTCCAACTTCATCTCCAACTTCATCCATAGCTTCACCAACAAATAGCACTCCTCCAGCAACAACGCCTATGTCTCCATCATCTTCAAGTTCTCAAAGATCGACGACGAGAAATCGGGGAGTTATTTTCCCTAGTGTGAAAAATAAGCCTATTCCTGCAAACTCGACATTTACTACTGATGTTGTTGTTAACATCAAGGATGTTAGGGTGAGTAACGATGTTTTGTTGATTAGAAGTTGCTTACCTGTGAGGAAGAATGATTTATCATCAAAGATCGCAAGCCACATGGAGTTTCACACGTATTTCCCATAAGAAAAAAATACGTTTTTGTACATTTTATTCAGAATTCTCAATATTAGGTGAATCGAGTTCGAAATTCACCATCTCTCTTCAAAATTAGTCACAGAATGCGATTCAAATATTACTTTTCAAATATCACTCCTATAAGTCTGTTTTATAGGGTCCCAAAAAACCCCCAAAAGTAAGAAAATGGGTTTTTCGAGTTTTTGGCGCGAATCATGATTTTTTCCGCGGTTTTTTAACGCAGATTGTTTCAAATACATGAAATACTACTTTGTACTGATAATTAAATGTTTATTTACACTGTTGAAACAACTTATTATTAGTTTTAGCAATTTTCTCTGAGAAAAGGTTTAGAAAGTCAAGGTTTTTTCCTGAACTTTTCAACTTATTTTCAACGTTTTAGTTGAAGCGCGCTAATAATCACATAAAGGTAACAAAAATCATTGTTTATAGCTATCTGCTTCTGGATTAGTACAACATAGTTGCGGTTTTTTTCCTGAAATTTCAAAGTTTCTATCACTTTTCAATTAGATTGGAATAACAATTAATTAATGTTGAAAAGATAATAGTTTAAACTATTTATCGTTATTGCTAATAATATTTTCTTTGCTCGATAATAGAAACCTGAGGTTTTTCTGAAATTTTTAACTTTTTGCACACTTTTCGCTTGAAATGAGTTAATATTTAATTTGTTTCGACAAAAAAAATTTTTAAACAAAATATTATTGTTTATGGCATTCTCCTCTTAGATTAGTGCTGAAAAGTTGCGGTTTTTTCTAAACGCTCAAGCTTTTTGTCCACTGCCATTTAGTGAGGTAATAATTAATGCGAGTTGACAAACATGCTTATTTAAACAATTCACTATTGTTTATAACCATTTTCTCTTTGATGAGTACTAGAAAGTTGTGGTTTTTTTCTGGAATGTTTAACTTTGCACGTATTGAATGGAATATGAATGAAATTCAATTCAATTGAATTAGATTGAATTGATTTGATTGTTAGTTAAATTAGATTGTATTTTATTTAAAATAAATTTCTTTTTACATTCTCATTCTGAATGAGAAGGTATTGGTTTTATGTGAAAAATGACTTTCGCGGATTTGAAGGAATCTCCACATTTTGAGACCCCCTGAGTCAGAAAAAATGGTTTTTACGGAGGTGTCTGCCTGTCTGTCTGTCTGTAGTTTGTAATCTAAGTACTCGATAACTTTCGAAAGAATGATCGGATTGGATTGCCCTTTGGAACACATTTTCAGGAACCAAAAAGACAGGACGAGTTCGTTAACCAGCTATTTTGGATGAAAAAGGGGGGGGGGTGCATTTCGAACATTTTCTTGGACTTTTTTTCTAAGATTCAAGAATTGTAAGTACGGTTTCTTGTAGAAGGTAAAAAGAGAAATAATTTATCTCCATGACTTTTTTGGATAAAAGCGAAATTTTTAGAGTTACGGCATTTTCAAAATTCAGAAATATAGAAAAAAATGAGAATTGGTAGCCAAATAACGCAAGATTGAAAGGAAAGTCAAGAAGAAAAAATGTTTCTTTTTGGAAGCCCTACAAGATAGTGAATACGACTTTTTGAATTTTCTCAAAAAAATCGGAAATTCCATTTTTGATCGCACAAAAAAATAATGAAGAAATATCTGTGAACTCGATAACTTTCGAGAGAATGATCATATTCGATCGTGCTTTGGCAACCATTCTGAGGAACCAAAAATACAAGTCGAGTTCGTTAACCAGCTGTTTCGGACCAAAAATAAAAGAGGGGGAGCATTTTAAACATTTAAAAAAAATTTTTTTTCTAAGATTCAAAAATTGTAAGTCTTATAGTAGGTAAAAAGTGGATGAAAAATAGAAAGATTCATTTTTTGGTCAAACTATGCAAGAAGCGAAAAAATATTAAGAACAAAAATTATTCATTTTGAAAAAAACTATAAATTTTGTATGTACCATTTTTCCATAAGATGTATAGTTTTTGATTATTATCGTGAAAAATGTTACCAAAATTTAAAAATTCTATTTTTGAGCAGAATTATGCGAGGCATGAAAAAAATTGAAACTACAATAATTATTTACCTTAAAAAAAACTACAAATTTACTGTCGACTATTTTTCGATGAGAAGAATAGTTTTCGTTTTAATCGCGATAATGCACTTACAAAGAAAAATTCCAACTTCAAGCCAAACAATAAGAGTCAGGAAGAAAAAATTAATAGAAAAATGGTTCATCGTTCTACAAGTTTTACATGAGATTTTTTTCAATAAGGTGTATATTTTTTGTTTTATTCGTGATTAACGCTTCTTAAACAATGTAAAATTTAATTTGCTAGCCAAACTATGCGAGATGTAAATATTAGTGGTGAGTATTGTAATGAGAATGTGTTCCTTAAGCCCAGTAGAGCCTTAATTTAACTGAATATTAAAAAAGAATTTCATCAAAAATCTAAAAAAAAATCAATAATCTCCAAAGAAGTAGAGGTTTTCAGCAGTTTTGCAAAGTTTGCAACTCTGTGGATGCAATACATGCGAAGCGTGAGATTCGAATGACGCGCGCCGTAGGCGCGCTCAAATTTGCGAGCGGAGCGAGCCGCGCGCGAAGCGCCCTAGGAGAATGTGCCCGCGCAGCGGGCAGATTTTTCTAAATATCAATTATTACATTTTTTAGTGAAAATTCATATTATTAGGTCGAAAATTTAACTCTTTGGTTTAAAGTTGAACTACATTCTAAAAAATTCAATTTTTGGTAAAGCAAAGTTAAACATTTTCTGAAAAAACGCAACTTTTTAGCACTAATCTAAGAAAAGATAGCCATAAACAATAATATTTTTTCTAAACAATTAGTTTTGTTAAGTTATATTAAATTAAACTATTTAAATTGAACTAAATTTAAAAACCGCAAGTCTCTATCATTAGACAAATAAAATATTATAAGCAATGATAATAAATTATTTAAACAATTCTTTTTTTACAGGAATTAATTTTTACTTTAATCTAATTGGAAAATGATGAAAAATTTAAAATTTCAGGAAATCAACCGCAACTATGCAGTATTCATGTAGAAGAAAATAGCTATGAACATTCACAATTCTTTCAAACAATTATTTTTGCTAAATTAAATTGAATAATTACTTACTTTCAATGAAAAGTGGCCAAGAAGTTTAAAATTTCAGAAAAAAACTGCAACTTTGTAGCATTATTCCGAAAGAATATTGTTATGATTGATAACAAATTGTTTAAACAATTATTATTGTTAACCTGGATTGATTGTTACCTGGCTTTAACTGAAAGCTTTAGGATAAGTTGGAAAATTCAGAAAAAACCTTGACTTTCTAACCCTTTTCCAAGAGAAAGTTGATAAAAACAATAAAAAATTACTTAACTGTTTAAATAAACATCTAGTTATCAGTATAAAGTAGTATTTCATGTATTTGAAACAATCTGCTTAAAAAAAAACCGCAAAAAATTCATAATTAGCGCCAAAAACTCGAATAACCCATTTTTTCACTTATGGGGGTCTTTTGAGACCCTATAAAACAGACTTATGGAGGTGATATTTGAAAACTAATATTTCATTCACATTCTGTGACTAATTGTGAAGAGAAATGGTGAATTTCGTACTCGAATCACCTAATATTGAGAATTCTGAATAAAATTTACGATAACGTATTTTTTTTCTATGGGAAATACGTGTTAAACTTCATGGGGCTTGCGCCACCTCTAAATAATATTTTTTTCAAAAAGAAAATGATTTTAGTTTTTATAGATTCGATCAAATTTGCGGACGTTTTGCGTACAAATTCGAAAAAAAAAATTCTCTAATGCATTTTTGGACCACCCCATTGTACATGCATATATATAATCGAGCATTCGGTGCATACGTTACAAAACCTAATTTTTATCGAAGAACGCATGCACAATGGTAATTTGAATTGAGCAATTTGGATCATTTGCTTTAAATTATCTGCTAAGGAACATTATTCAGTTCCTGTTCCAGTTTGTTGCCGATTTGCAGGGCTTGGGATGGTTTTTCAAAAATGCATGTTTCTTGCCGTCAGAATAATAGATCATGGGAAACAATGGTTGCAAAATTTTGCACAGAGAAATTGGATAGCCTTTATACATTCCAGTTATTCGTGTGCAATACGGCATTGAGGAGGAGATAATGTAGGTTCCACAAATTGAGTCTTGTTAATTTCTGAATTTTTGAAGCACAAATTATAATCAGATTTCAAAAACGGAAGAGTAATCAGGGGAAAAGAGGAAGCAGAACCGACAGTATTCAAGCTTTCAAACTTTTCTCAAACCCTCCCTCTTTTTTCTTGATCCGTTTCATAAGGCTTTCCGTGAAGCTTTCAAATTCATAACTACGGGTTATAAAAATTTTAAATATTGTGGTTTGTCAAATGTAACACTTCAATTTGGTACAAATGAAATGGACCGTCCATAATATATCTGAAAATATTTTATGAAGACCATAGGGGAGCTCATCAAATTCCGGATTGAAAGGAATTTTGTACTTTAACTTCATCTCTTAGTAGGAGCTAGGAAAATGAATTTATATATCTTACAAAAATGATTTCTAGGATTTTCCATTACACCCTATGATTTTGAATAAATTTGTATAACTTTTTTGAATGAATTATTCTTCCACCAACCTTTTTTCGTGTCTTGCATAGTTAAGCTGGCAAACAGAATTTTTTATTGTATTTTTCTAGACTGAATAAAAACCATGCGTCTCACAAAAAAATGGTCTGAATTGAATTTTAAGACCGTTTTAAGGAGATTAATTTCGCTTATCATATTCCAAAATTAGTTTTTTAAATTTTCTAAAAAAAAATTAATTGGGCGGAAACACCATCTGCGGTATTGTACACTGATGCTAACAATATTTTAATCAGCATTCAAATAAGAATATACAAAATTATTTACATGAGCTTCAATATCAAATTTCATTCATTCTATATTCCAAAAATTAAAGGTACCACAGAAATGCCCATATGCGACTTGGGAGAAATCTTTTCCTGATTGTGCAATATACTATTAGCTTTCATTTCAACCATTAGGTATTGAAGGGGAAAAGTAGGGTCATGAAATAATAATTTGTTTGTCCAACTAGGCTAAATTTAACATACATTACCGTTTAAATGAGAGCTGGAATTCCACAGCTGACTTTTTAAAAATGTTCAAATTATTAATATTCATTTTCACAGCTCCTGCCAAGAGTTGCATTTGAAGTACAAAATTTCCTCAAATCCATACGTCCATTTTTTAAACTTCAAGTTGCTCAACGTTTGAATAAACTAACAAGGTGAATGATTAAAAATTTTCAATATTTCGAAAACATTTGATCATAAAAAGAATGATAAATTTTAGGTAATTAAAATTCAAAGAAATAGAAATTTGAGGCACCGTTATTTGTACAGATTTTGTTTTTAAATGAAAGTTTAAAGCTTATGTACAAAGTTTCTTCTCAAAAACAAAAATTTCAAAGCTGTAAATAACAGTCCACTTATAAAACGAAACTTGTTGAACAGGTACATAGGTGAAAAATATGTCATTTTAAAATCCTTGGAAATGAAATGGGTCGAATATTTATGAGAAACCTACACTTTAGAATGACTTGACTAATACACTTTTTCTTCTACTGAAGGAAAAACATAACTTCAGCTCATTGAAACAGCATTATTGAAAAGTAAAAAAAAAATTATGCAACGATCTATGGCTGCCATCTATGTCGTTATTATCAAAAAGTTCCAGCCAGCTGATCTTAGAACAAAACATTGTAAAATCTTGAATGGAGCATTCTACATTTTCGTTTGCAGTTTTCGTACTTTCATCTAGATGGTACAGATTTGGTCAGGGAAACAGAATAATTACGATTTCTCTGTTTAGCTCCGCGGTCGCGATGAGGTCCAAAAGCAATAATTTTCCGGTCAAACTTTCCCGCGGTTCTCGTATTATCTAGAACAAGCAGCACAAAGCCAAGTTGATCTATCAGCATTTTCATTACCTTCTGCCTTCAAACTGTGGCTACTTCAGAAGCCAAAGTGATTGTTTTCTCATTTGTCAATTGCATGAAAAATGATTGTTCTGTCTCACTGCTTACGTTTAAAGTCGTAAAAATGTTTTAGTCCATAGGCTTGATACCTTCTTTAGAGCATTATTAAGGAAAAAATCTGCCCGCTTCGCGGGCACATACTCATCGCGCGCTACGCGCGCGGCTCGTTTCACTCGCAAGTTTGAGCGCGCCTAGGGTGCGCTTCTTTCGGATCTCGCGCTTCGCGCTCGATGGTGATCTCGCCTCGCGCTCCGCGCTCGGTCATGAATATACCTCGCGCTACGCGCTCGGCCTTTGTACCTCCCTACAGTTTTATATAGAGCTTGTGGAACTCAAAAGCGAAATGTCG
>WSXT02111489.1:0-11183 GCA_011762715.2 Neuroterus valhalla
AGCTCAAAATGAATGGCGATGGGTGCCTACCAACGAGAACGTCGCCGATGAAGCCACCAGAGATACCTATCCTTTGGGAATAATGTCCACGAACAGGTGGTTCATGGGACCAGGATTTCTCCGGAGACACGAGTCTGAGTGGCCACAAGACTTTCTTTCAGAAAAGCAGCAATAAGAGATCCTGGATTTGAAAAAAGTATTCTGTGGCACCCTGTCACAGAAGGTTAATTTCGAGGTTCTGATTGACTTTTCTAGGTTCTCAAAATGGCAACGGCTGATCCGCACCTGGGCCTGGGCCAAGTTCGCCGTAAAAAAATGGAGGAACTGGCAACGTTCTCAAGACTGTGAAGACATTGCAGACATGATTCTGACAATTGCATAAGTGCAGCAGGTGAAGGTGAAAAATCTCAAGATGACACAGGCAGATTGTTTCCTGGAAGATCGTGAAATGTTGGAAAAGGAAAAGAACCTGGCTCCGCCTTCTCGACTATATTAGCTTTCGCCGATGATGGGATGGGACGGTCTCATACGAATGGATGGTCGACTTAGAGAAAGCAGTGCTGTGAGCCAAGAAACGACGCTACGGTGTTTTATTCACCGGTTTAGCCTTTAGAGCAGTGCACCTTGAAATAGCTCACTCACTATCGACCGACTCGATGATTATGGCACTGCGCAGAATGATGAACCAAAGGGGAAAGCCGAAACTTATCATGTCTGACAATGGAACCAACTTTTTCGGAGGCGAACGAGAATTGAGGGAAGCACTGGCAGAACTGGAAGGAGAAGAACTTCAACGCAGAGCAGCTGAGGAGAGAATAGAATGTAAATTTATATCTCCAATGAGCCCACATATGGGTGGTTGCTGAGAAAGACTAGTAGGGTCAGTGAAAAGATCATTCTCAGCAACTCTCAAGGAACAAGCCTCGAAGGAAGAGGTCCTGCAGACTTTATTCACAGAAGCCGAATATTAGGTTAATTCACGGCCACTGACTTACGTCTCTGATGATTCGAGTGACGTGCAGAGCTTGACACCGATGCAGTTTCTCCGAGTATCACCCGGCGAAATTCCCAGCAATCATGGCGCACCCGGAGTTTTCGAAGAACGTGGCTGTATCCTTCGGAAGCAGTGGCGCAAAGCTCAATGCTTTGCAGATCAATTTCGGAAGAGATGGATTCGTGAGTATTTGTCAACTATTAACAAGCGTACCAAATGGTTGAATAACAGCAGTCTACCCAGGAGATGATGGACGAGTGAGAATCGCGGATGCCAAGACCGCGACTGGAACGTATCAAAGACCTGCAACCAAATTGTTCGTCCTGTCGGTAAACGGATGTAATCCAGGTGCACCTGAATTACAGGAGGAGGAATGTTGTGGACGTTAAGAAATATTTCCCATTTTGGTCGCCCTCAGAGAAGTCCCAACAATTGTATTCAAAATATATTGGAGAGGAAGGGATGAGAAAGGGCCTGAAGGACCGGGCAAGATATTGGTGAGGTCAGTTAGCGCATCGACCCGGAAAGTGATAGACAGACGTCAATCCTTTTCAATCAGAAAAGCCGGAAGTGATTTCGTACAATATATTTATTTTGAACAATCTTGAACTTTGATTTGACCTACATAGAGTATTTGTCACCAATTGATAGATTCAATTATTGTGTTTCCTATACTTTCTTTATCAACTTGAGTAAATTTACAGTAGCATATTTATTCCATTTACAGTTTGTTTAATTATGTAATTTTTAGGTTCATGTGATAAATAAACACTATTTTATGTCATCCAGGAATGTTTTTATTAAAGAAAACAATTAATTTAACCACAACTCTTTACACGCGACGATTCATTTCTTCATAGTCTTTGTGTCGTTACACTATTAATTTTGAAACATTTATATTACACTAATAGAATAGAATAGAACAATTCGATGAGCGACAAACGTTTGGTACTCTGAACGAATCTACCTAAGAACTGTCTGAGAGTTAGTCCACATGAACTTCCTTCCAATCGATGTACTCTGCCTCGCGCTGATGAAATTGGACAATCTGCTGTCCATGACCATGGGAGAATTTCCAGGACCGAAAATTGATTTTCGAGCTACAAGCAGCTCACCGTGATCTTCACCGATCAGGATTTCAGGCTTAGCGTGTAGTATATCTGACAAAGGTAATCCTCGGAGATGCTGCCAGACATCAGTGTCGATTTTTACTGTAGATCGTGGTAAATTTAGGGTATTCTGTGTCTGTACGTCAGTCCGTGTGAGTTCTTTGTATTAAGGATCTCGAATCATCAGATTTACCTGTCGTGACGTTGGTTCGCTTAGGGTAATTCCGTTCGTCTACTCAGCCTCTAAGGGTGCAAGCTTACCTCTCAAACCCAGTTTTCGAGCAAACTCTGCATCGATGACAGTGACTGATGATACACAATCCAGATAAGCATATCTGTCAATTTCTCCAGCTGGACTCTTTAGAACAACAGGCAGAACTCTCATAAAAACGTGACGTTTCCGACGCTGCACAACATTTATATGAGCCTTCTCGGGTAACTCTTCTTCATTCTTCAGGGATGCTGTCGCTGTCGATCTTCGCACGTCATTGTGTAACAATGGATGATGTCGTTTCGGGCAACCGTCTTTGTTACATCGTCGTCGTTTATAGTCTTTAATAGAATGTGGAAGTTTTAAGCAGGAGAAACACAACCAGTTTTTTGTTGCCCAATTCCACCGTTCATCTACACTCACGTCCTTCATAAATTCGCACTTTGATACATGATGGTCCTTATCACACTAAACACACTTCACTGCTTCATTGTTCTTGTCCGAAACCGCACAGCAATTGTTGAGACTTCTCTGAGGGCGATCAAAATGGGAAATATTTCTTAACGTCCACAACAAATAGGGATTCCGCGTTTGAGCAAGCGTTTAAAGAGAGTTTGAAAATGATTGATTTGTTGTTTTAGTGTTGAAAGTTATTGCATATGTGGGCTTGAGGATCAATGTTTGTGTATTGGAAATTAGTAGACCTAGTGTTCATAGATGAATGATTTAGGATCTAGGACTTTAGGGTTCATGGATTAAGGGTTCATCAATTTAGGTTTTATGGGTGGAAGATTTGAGGCTCAGGGGTTCAGGTGTATGGGTTTCGGGTTTAAGGGTTTATGGGTTCAGGGTTCAAGGGTTCAGGGTTTACGGGTTCAGGTTCTATGAATTTGGGGTTGATGGGTTTTGCGCTCATGGGTCAAGGGTTCATGGGTTTACGGCTATATGGGTTTAGACTTCAGGATTTGTGTTCTTTTTAATGATTTTTGCAACATATTGCGAATTTAGCAAACATTGATTACAATATTTGTTGAAACAAATTATTTTGGAAAATTTTGCTCCGAGAGTCCCTTTGAAATTCGTTTACAAACATTTAAGGCAGGATTTCCTTCATTCAACAAAAAAAAAGGTTTTTTCTAGGACGTCTGCTGGTACGAGAAAACGGGAAATGATGGAGAATTATGTAAGACTAAAAAACTGCGAAATGACAGTGAACTTATTTCTTGACCAAGATTTCACAAATTTTCAGAGCAAAAGTTTATTTAACTTATATTTATAGTTTTTTTTTTTAAATAATTAAATTATTAATTCTCTTCAATTATGATATATTTCAATCTCGAATTTAAAATTTTCATTTTCCATGCCCTAAATGGAAGAATTAATCAGCAGATTCTGCATTATATCATTGTATGTATGTTGCATGTTAGGTTAGGCGACATGTAGAAATTACAGAACTCTGTCCTGTTTCGGATTTAAGAGGCGCTCTGTGAAATGTCCAGTTTTCCACTTTGTTTGTAACGGACTTCAGTTTTCTGGAGTTTACAAAAACGTGAGTCTGTAATTAGTAAGTATTTTTCCTCATATCCGCCACTCCGTACCAAATTCTGTAATTTCTCCAGTACAAATTTTTTCCATGGACACATTGTATGCTTGGGAAGGAGATACTTTTGCTGCAGATTGGACGGAAAGTTCTTTATATAAAAGAAGCGTCTAAACAGAGACTTCTTCACAACTGTGAAGTTCGCTATACGTTGACGGTTCAAGAAGTCCCCAAATGTCCCTGTTTGAATATCTTTTACCGCACCAGTGCCTCAGAGTACTGTGCAAACAGTTCACGGCTGACCGCAGCCTCTGAATCATTTCAATTTCAAAGCAAAAATATGACATAATTGTTTTCTCAAAACCAACAAAGTATCGGCGTATATTTGAGAGAATTCGGACACCATTGTCCCTTTTGTGAACAGTTTGAAAATCATCTATTTCTATTTCTTCTTACAGAATTGGGTTCACAGTCGGTTATTGTACAGCCTCGTCATAGAATAATCGCTCCAGGTGTTCGTTATATAGAAAATGATGAGAGGATTCTTCAACCAGTAAATGGCGCTGAAATTCAACTGCATGACCATGATGGTTGGTACATTGGAGTACCCGTCGGTCAGGGTGAGGGTCAGCATTATCTTCCATTATTTGATGAGGAGGGGAAAATGGTTTTAGTAAACATGATAACCAATCTGAATGAGTACATGTATCCTTTATTTGTTCATTTTGCTGCGGAATTTGGTCTTTTGGACCCGGAAAGGCAGCGTCAAATACCTGCGCAACATGCTCATCGTAGAGGTCAATAATCAGAGCAAAGGGAAACAATAAATTATCAGGAAGAATATCGTTTTCGATTAAAAATGGAATAAAAAAATCAAAACCAACTGACAACGAGATTGATATGCCGTTCATATTGTGTCTCTCAAAGTAACATTAGTATGTAGTCTTCGATTATTCATTTGTTTGATTTTGATGCCGTCTAGTTGTACCGATTCAAACAGTTATGAAATATTTTTACTTAAAATTATACTTTCATAGAAGAAAGTCCACTTAGGTAAAAAAGTGTTGGCTCTAGAATGAAGTTGGCTCTAGAATATAGTTCATTTTCACGAAATGAAATTTCAGGATTTCGTTGGCTGAAATATCGAGATCAGGAAAAGAGACTATCTGTATTGTACTTTTAGTACAAATGTTCGGATTTCGAATCAATAATTTTAAAAGCACGAGGATAACGACTGTATGAATAATAAAAATGGAACCTTTAAGAGAAATAAATAATATTTCTTAGTTTAATTATAGTTGAATCTTGAAACATAGAATTATGATGAACAGTAGAAGCATTCGATCTGCAGTGGAGGTATAAAAATGGTTTCAAACCAGTTTCTCTGAGTAAAAGTTCTATTATCCAGTTATTTATCTCAGAAATTGTAAACCTACGTATCATCTAACGAAATCCGTAGAACGTAGATATGATTTTCTCGATTTTGTTGAAAATGCGCAATGTATATATTTTTTCACATGCCAAAACATCGAGAAACATCTAACGAGGAGAGCTTCAGGTCACCTAATTTTTGTTTTGGTTGACAGCCTGCGAAGTGATAGACACCTACTAAAGGTTTTCTGAGAAAAATCAAGAAGGCGCAATCTTCAGCCATTTTTAAGAAAAATGAATTAAAAGAATTTCATGCGGATCCTCATGTGCCTGGTGTAGTAATACTCTCAACAGTCCGGTGGCTTAGATGGTAGGGCGCTTGGCTGGCACCCGGAAGGTTGCACGCTCGATTCTCATTTCGTATGTTTTTTTTTAAAATGCAAAACTGTTGATTCATTTATTTGCCAATAATTGTTTATGAAATTACAATTTTTAATGATTGTTTATTCATTTTCTTCAATGAAAACTCTGTTTTAACTCTATATTACCTACCGTTTGGAAAGTTGTGTATTTTATTTTAAATTATCAATTTTTATCAATTTTTAGATTTTGTATTTTTGATTTAAATTAGGAAATAAGTGTTTTAAATGAGAATGGCAATATTAAACACGAAATGAACATGTTTTATAATATATACACAAAAAAACAGGAATAATAGTCATATACCTTTTAAACATTTATTAACTGACAATAACATTCATTCTGAATAGTTATTTTTATTAATTATCCAGAATATATGTTAATGTAAGTCAATAAATGTTTAAAAGATATATGAATAATATTCCTGTGTTTAATTCTATATAGTTATTATCATAAATATTCAGAATAAAGTTTAATGTAACTTAATAAATGTTCAAAAGATATATGACTATTATTCCTGTGTTTTATTTTATGTATTTTGTATAAAAAATTTTCATTTCGTATTGAAAATTGTTTTAATTGAAAAAAAAATGAATCAACAATCATTGAAAATTGTAATTTCATCAACAATTTTGAAAAAATAGATGAATCAACAGTTTTGCGTTAAAAAAAAAACATACGAAGTGAGTATCGAGCGTGTAACCTTCCGGGTACCAGTCAAGCGCCCTACCATCAGAGCCACCGGGCTGTTGAGAGTAGTGTTACACCAGGCACATGACCATCCGCATAAAATTCTTTAAATGCATTTTTCTCTAAAATGGCTGAAAATTGAGCCTTCTTGATTTTTCTCAGAAAACCTCTAGTAGGTTTCTATCACCCAGGAGAGTGGCGACCAATCAAAAAATAGGTGGCCTGAAGGTCCCCTTGTAAGCTTCAAATTGATAGAATTTTCGAACATTGGTACTGGAAGTCCACTTTTTACATGATCAGTGGTGTTTCGTGTACGTGGATTTGAAAGAGATCATGTCTAAAATTCAACGGGGCCCACAAGTTCTCATGAGCTTCTACAATGCATTTTAGACTTTCGATAATTCTTTCCTACTATAGTTGGTCTAGTCTTTACTGTGGCCGATAGTTTTTTAAAGATGAAAATGAGGAATTCAGTTTCGAAACTTCATAATTTCAATAAAACTGGTCAAAAATGTCTCCAATCGTCGTTTCTCTTCTTCCTCAAAATTCATGAAAATGATTTTCGAAGAAAATTTCGATGATGGAAGCATTGGTTTTGGTATCAGGTGAAAAAAGCGATGTTTAGGTGTTTATTATTTTATTTATACTTTATAAATACAATGAAAAGATCATATATGGCTGCTATCAAAAAATCGACCTAACAGCCTCAAAAATCTACCTGCAAGGTTTCAATGATACTGATAGAGGAAACAATTCTATACCATGTCACATATTGTGGAATTTGTATAGATATGCTATGAGTAAAAACCATCAACATGATGTACAAGCCACTACTTCAAGATACGAAAATAATAAATATCTACGCACACTGAATCTATTTTGCTCTACTTCATTCACCTTCAAAATTATTATCTCATGTGAAAACTAACTAAACAACGTTAACATTGTATAGTTAATTTGCACAATTTTATATAAAATCGACAGCATTTAATAAGGGAATGAGACATATTTATCTGTAACCGAAATTCCTAAAGAGTTATTCTATATTTTCACTAATTATTTTAGTAAATTAAACTCCACCTCTGTTCAGAGTTCATTTGCGAGATTCTTGAATATTATTGTTCTATTAGTTAAGCTTTATGCCATTGAATCAATTGGTCAGTATGTAAAATTAAGGGGAAAAAATGTTTTCAACTTCGGAAAAATTTTGAAAGAAGATACTTCCATTCTCGAACAATATTTCTTATATTTTTTTAATCATAATTTATAACTTTTTGAGTAATACTATTACATCCACATTTGAGATTTTTTTAAAGCAAATATTTTGTTACCTGTTTTTAATCGCAAACACATTCTCAAGGTTTGTCAGTATCTCCTCCATAATTCCTTGGAAGATGCAAAATTTTCTAAATTAGGCTATTTTGAAGAATCTCCAACGAATTCGTTCATAAATTTCTTTTAATAAACTTGAGAAATTTGGAATTTATATCATTTGTTGAAAAATGTTTTCATATTTCTACCAGTTTCGAACTCTTCGCATTTCATCAGATTTCCGGTGTTGCATCTCTGTCTGTTCTTTGTTGAGAAAAAAATTGAGTAATATACTTTGATTATAATAATCCAGCTGCAAAAGAGTATTAAGTCATTCCAGAATAGATCATCTAGAGGATTCCAAAAAAATTGATACTAATATATCATGTTTTCGATTCCTTCTGTAAAAATGAATTTTGAATGATGATATGCACTGAGAAAATGGCGCGTGAGCTACTTAAGGGAATTACAGCTATTATTTTGCTGGAAAGCATATGATTTTTCAAATCAAATTAAAAATATATTATCCTGTAGGAATCTAAGTTGCATTCATTCGAATTTCAAATTGAAAAATCTTTCTTAATGAATCGAATCTTAAGAGCTAACTTCATTCATATTGTTATCCTGTTACGTGCCTGACAGAAGAGAGTAATAGTAACCCAATTTTCAAACTAGTTTTGAATGGAAACCAGACGAGGCCCAATCAAAAAATAGATTGAACATGAAGAGTTACATCATATAAGGTTATCCTGAAGGTTTTGTATTTTTCCGTTTTTTATCTTAGGAGATACCCAAAGGCGAAAAAGGAAATATTCAAGCGAGGCGACAATTTCCTCAAGCCATTTTTATGCATAAAGGTACGGGATCCTCTCAACTTTTGATTAAAATTAATAATATTAGGGACATATGTAAATTCTATACAAAGATGGATTTCATTATTCTTATTCCACATTAAATACATTATTGCTCAAATGATAATATATCGCTACTATATATGCAACTTAGATTTATGCAGAATAATATATTTTTAGTTTGATTTAAAATATTGTATACTTTTTAAAAAACGAACAGCATTTCCTAAAGCAGCTCATGCGCGCCATTTTCTCAGTGCATATCATCATTTAAAATTCATTTTTACAGAAAAAATCGAACATCATTGCTTATAAATAGTTGAATTTGACTCAGAAAACATCCAGGAACATCGTATATTAATTTTAATTTTTTTTGGACGTCGCTACGACGTCTAGATGATCTATTCTGGAAAGACCCTAGTATTATTATGAAAGTTACATTTAATTACTATGATAAAAATTAGGAGTTGATGCGGTTACATGAGATTTTTCCTGCATTTGAATAACAAATTTCAAATATTTTATGAAAGTCTCTAGTTACTTTGGTTGACGATGACTGGGTCGATATCAAATTTCGTTAACGAATGCTCCGTGAAGAAAAATTAATTTTGTATGCGCTACAATATCATACTGAGTAACAAACATTTGAAGTATATAGGAATTTGTCAATTTTCCTGCTTTATTTAGAAGCTTTTCAAAATTACTAGTTGATTCCCTACAAAAGAAATTATGTAATTTTGTTACACAATTACTCAAATCTGCTTATTATGGCTACTTTTGTCTGCTGGAAAGTTCGAACAGTTTGTTTCAATCGAATCAAATTTGCATGTTCAACCACAATTATTCATCTGCATTTGACGAACATTTATTAGAATTTCAATACAACTGCGGACTACATTCTCGCGCAGCTCGCTTCGCTCGCAAGTTTGAGCGCCTAGGGAACGCGTCTTTCGGATCTCGCGCTTCGCGCTCGAAGGTGATCTCACCTCGCGCTCCGCGCTCGGTCATGAATTTACCCTGCGCTACGCGCTCGGCTTTTGTACCTCCCTATAGTTGTATAAAAAGCTTGTACAACTCAAAAGCGAAATGTCGACTACTTTAATTTGATAAGTGTGAATTCTCTTTTGTTAAAGCTTCTCTGGCTTTAACGAATACATTCTCATCGAGTGTCTCGTGCTGCGCAGTCAATGAAATTTTGTCCAAAACGGTGAAGAAGTTTTGTTGCATAATTCTTTCCACTCACTCTTAATCCCTTGAGCTGAAATTCTGGTCTAATGGACTGACTTTCCGGTCCAACAGACGACTTTCTGGTTCAATGGTCCAGGAAGTGGTCCAAGCTTGGACCAGGAAGAGTACGAAAATTCCGGTCCAATTGGACATCAGGATTTTTCTTTACCGCTGCTTGGAACAGGATTCCAGTACAATGGACCGGAATATCGGTCCGAGGGATTTAGAGTGCATGTTGTGTAGTTTTCCTAGAAATTCATCTTTTCAATTTTTATTTTTATTTTTTACGATTCGAACAAAAACTACGCGTCCAATGGGAGAAATTATAACAAATTTACAGATATTTTTCGGGTGAACAACTTTTCTCTATCAATCTTCTGTGTTAGAATAAGTCATTCTTTCAAAAATTTTATTATTTAATTTTTATATTCATTTTTCCTGATTGAAATGAAGACTACATACCCTGGTTAGAAAGTTTGAGAATACATTCAAAGATATTTCTGAGGCAAAGAACTTGCGTCTATTTGATGTTTCCTAAGCCTGTGTCAATCATCTAAATGTTCATTTCTTTCATTTTTTTAAATTTACTATTTTATAAATTAGGCAAAAACTACTTGTCCTATCAAAAAATTGATTTTACCAAATTTTTAGATCTTTGTTTGGTGACCAATTTCAGTTAATTTATATTTTCCTGTGCTTACATAGTTTGACCAAAAAATGAATCTTTCTATTTTCCATTATTTTTTGTGCAACTGAAATTTCAATTTTTGATTTTTGGGAAAACTCGAAGAGTTGTTAAGATCTTCCTGGAGGGCCCTCAAAGAGAAACATTTTTTTTTCAATTTTTTTTCATATCTTGCGTTGTTTGGCGAAAAATTCTCATTTTTGTTTATATTTTTGAATTTTGAAAATGCCACAACTCTGACGATTTGGTTTCTATAAAAAAAAAATTATCAGAATAAATTGTTTCAATTTTTATCTATCACAAGAAACCATACTTCAAATTTTTGAGTTTTGAAAAAAAGGCAAAAAAAATCTCAAAATGCTCCCCCTCTCTCCTTTTTGATCCGAAGCAGCTTGTTAACGAACTCGACTTGAATCTTTGTTTCCTCAAAATGGTTGCCAAAGCACAGTCGAATATATTCATTCTTTCGGAAGTTATCGAGTTCACAGATTTTTTCCAATTATTTTTTGTGCGATCAAATTCGGAATTTTCAATTTTTTGAAAAAATTCAAAAAATTGTGAAGTCCATCTTGTAGGGCATCAAAAAAGAAACATTTTTTCTTCTATACTTTTTTTCATACCTTTCGTCACCGTTCACCGAATCTTGAAAAAAATGGCCTCAAAGATGTTCAAAATGCTCCCCCTCATTTATTTTTGATCCAAAATAGCTGGCTAACGAACTTGACCTTTTGTTTCTGACACTGAAAGAGTGTACCAAAGGCCAATCAAATCGAT
>WSXT02111500.1:0-11182 GCA_011762715.2 Neuroterus valhalla
ATGTAAATAAATATAATTCAAAAAATTTGGTTCCGGCGTCGCTGCATTGAAATATATTCTTCGTGTTTCAGGAAGTATTTCAAACACTAATTAAAAGCGATAGTCTCTTTATGTACAATACTTATGAGGTTATTGTTCGATTTTATCCAATTGACAAGTTTATACTTTTATTATATGAATCTTGGTTGCCCAATCATGATTTACTTAGGGCATTTGTTGTGAATGAAAAGAAAAAAAAATTATTTTCAATGTTTTCAAGGGGAATAAATACAGAAGAAGTGAGGAATTCCAAGATCTCTGATAAGTAATCTTCCTCCTTCCACTCTTTCAATCTCAAACAACAAATAGAACTTGTCATTGAATACAGGCCATAAAAGTAGGTATAGATAGCTTTACTTTTTGGATTCACTCATAACACGTAAATATTCAAGAATAAGTGTACTCTTCTAATCATTTTTCTTTGAATAAGTAAGTTTTTTAGAAATATGAAGCTTGATGCGTCCGTTTTACTCATCACACTCGTGGGGCTCGATAATTTTGATCGTAAGTGATGAAACTTCTTTTTGGTTTTGTCTGTTTGGGGTATATAAATGATTGAGAAGACATAGATGTTCCTACTTTTATTAAAGAGCTTCATGATTAGGAAAAGTTTTGTCCTTAGCGCTGTTAAATTAGACTTTTCTTGAAAATAAATTATCAGCGATGAATTTGGAAAAATCAACGTTCAATAATTCTTTTTCAAACTTAGAATCATCCATAATTGCACAATACTTTTTGTAGAGCTGAGATTCCCTATTCCTCTCGAATAATAACGATCTATTTCATATTATGTACGCAAAATATGTTTAATAAGTGATTATAATTCCAGTTTTAATTTTCTCATTAATGTGTATTTTGATCGGTAGCTAGAAATTTTGGGAGTTTTCCATAAACTTCGCTGCTGATTTCCCATTTGTGAGAAATCATTTTGTTTTCCCCCTATCTCAGGTTTCCTGGTCAATGCAAACGTAGTCTAAGAATCGAATACGAAAATTCGTTTGCTCTCCGCTTGACATTTATTATTTGAAGTTGGCTTTTATTTGTACAATTGTAATTTACCCCGTTTGATTATAAATTCTACTATTCATTTAAAAATTCAATGATTTTTCTTATAAAGCGTTCCCTTTCTAGTTCGGAATCAGTTTTCTTCATGGAATTCGGATCATTTTATTTTGGGCCAAAAGTGGTTTTTTTTTTAGGATAAATTGATTCATTTTTGTTTAGTTTTTCTTTTATTGATGAATTAAACTGGTCGAGAATTTCTTCATGTTAGAAATTAATTTTTCCAAACTGAAGAATGAACTTTTTCCATTTTGTTCAAAATTCACTTCTCTCTTGGAAATCGTAGTTCAAGGAGGAAAAATTATTTTTTTGTCAGCGATATTTCTAAAAAGAAAATCAAATATTTAAAAATCAATGTTTTTGATACAAAAATGAATTTCCTGTTGGAAAATAATCCATTTTTATAAGAATTCGTGTTTCCCTATTAATATTTGGAATGCAATATTTTAGGTGCCTAATGTTTCTTTTTCAGTTTCCGATTACCCATCGTTCTGAACTTTCATTTATCGAGTTAGAAACTCATGTATTTTGTTATAATTTCTATGTTCTATTTGACAGAATGTTATCTGCTCAATTAGAAAATGATTTTTTTTTCTCAAAGATTCAACCACTCGGTTGAATTATAAATTCTTGCACTATAATCCCTGGTAAATGTCGAAGATTCATGTTTTTAGTTGAAGATTCATCCCTTTGGTTTCATTTTCAATGCAATGCAATTAAAAGTGTAAATAGGTGATAACTCAACGGAATATTATTATTTGATTTTCATGTTGAGCAAAACTACTTCCTTTTTACCTAGAAATAGTTTTGGTTAGAATATCAACTACTATGTGTTTCTCCAAGAATTATTCCTTTCAATTTTTTGCTTGAAAATTTTAACGATTCGGTTGAGAAAGCACTTTTTTCTGAAGAATTTTGTTCGAGCTCGAGAAAATAATGATACCAAGTTGAATGAAAACTGATCAATTGTTAAGATTGAACTAATTGAAAATTCATTTTCGTTGTTGTTGAGAAGTTGTTTTCTAACTGATTCGAGTATCCTGTTTTCATTGAATCTCACTTTTTTAAGTTCACCTTCTTGATAAAGAACTTTTGTATTATTCAGCAAATTCTCTTTATGGTTGGGAATTCAATTGTTTTGTTGAAAACTCGTCTGTTTTTTAGAGGAATAGTTTTGATTTGTCAGAAATTCATCTTTGTCAGTAAAGCAAGCTTTAAGTTACGTTTGCATGAAAATTCCTAATGTAGTTCAATGATACATCGTTGACTGTGTAGGAAAATTGATAGATGTCAATTTTTTCTTACAAAATCAGGTTCAGGAGGATATCACTACTATCAAGCACCTCTGGACACTCTCATTGTGACAATGGAAGATGGCTCAACCTTTGATGGAGAGCTGAAGGCTATCGGTGACAAAGAAGTTCCCAGCTGGCTAGAGCGTGAAAAAGAGCGTCCCAGCCACTACGATTATTACATACGGACAGCGGAACACAATTATCATTCAAATCTCACGTTGTGCACGCCAAAAAAAAAAGAAATTTTTTCCTTCATCGTCCTAGCGAAGCGGAGGTAAATGAAAATGGCACAGAACGTTATGCTGCAGGTTTCGGCATATACGATGTAAACGCGAATAATCATAGAAGTAGAACTGAAAATGATGAGGGCGAGCTGCCAGGTTGCTATACCGTATTTGTATCAGTGCCAGCGCGATATGGAAATGTGTATCGAGCAACATTCGAACCCCTTCTTCCGTGGGTTAGCAGGAATCCTTATGATCATCGTGAAGAATAGAAAGGAAGTAATGGCATTTTTTCCCTAATTCATGGTAATTAAAATATTTCAATATAAATAAATGCCTCTGTGAAATTGTGAATAGAAAATACAAAATTTTGATAAAATATATTATCAGCTTCTTCCATTTTCCATTACCTTCCTCGCGCACGGAAAAAAAACATATGTATGGAACCAAAGTGAATGAGGAAAGTATAATAAATGAATAAATTATTGAAATTATTTTATTTCACGCATACGCGATCTAAGAGTATAGATATTATCTCGTTTCTTTGAGAGGATACCGTTTTCGTAAATGTTAACCAAAAATTTCTGGAATTCCCTCCATACTATGGACAGTACCATTAAAATTGGTTTCTCCCTTTATTTTAAAAGATTATATTGTTCTATTCATTCCAATAAGTAATTAATCATGACGATATGAAGGTTCCCATACAATGATTTTGCTTTCGATTTCACTATGAATTCATTTTTTCTAATTTTTTCTTCAATATGCCTGTCTCCTAGTTAACAATCAGAATAATAGATTCAATATATGAGATATTCCTTATTATCATTTGATGCCACTGATATATAGAAAAGGATAAACTTCTAAAAGTTTATGTCCGATTTTTTCCGGCTCCGTATATTCATATATTTTGACGCGCTGATTGCGAATATGATAGTGAAAATTAGCAGAAATTTGATTTTTATGGTGAAATGACGAAGAAAACCCATTTAAATCATGATTTTTTTCGTTTTTCTTAGCTTATATGAAAATTTCAAGAAATGTTCTACACAAAAGTTTTAGATCGCTTCAAATTCCACGTATTTTGTTTTAGGATTCTTTTTCTGTGAGTGATAGTTTAAAAAAAACCAGAGATACATCGACTCCTAGCTACTTCTGAATAGTTGTTGGCACGTTTTTTTTTTTAGAAAGAACGTGGGAAACGGGGTGCGAGACGTAACTGATTATTCTTTTGTGACCAAATCAAGCTAGGAAAGGATTTACAGCTTCTTTGAATCATCAGCATAAATACGCGAAAATTTGATTTTCATGGTAAAACCATAAAAAACCCATATAAATATCATGGTTTTTGCGTATTTTGACGCACTGATTATAAATATGATAGTACAAATTGGCGCGAGTTTGCTGGACAACTATTATTCTTATGAAAAAATGCTTGGAGCAAAAAATGTGTTGTTTCGATGAGACCGAGATGAACGCTCTTCAACTGACTCCTGAAAGCCAAGAGCTTGAACTCTAACTTTCCCTAAATAAAATCTTTTCAAAACAAAAGCTTTTTCAAGGTCTACCTTCTTCTTGATTTCCACATCACTTCTTCTTTACCCTTTAAGACTTTTTGTTGATAATGTTGAAGCTTGAAGAATACAAAATCCATAAGATGTGCCGGAGGTATCTCAACATCTACCATGAATATCTCATTCATCTCCCAATTGTAATATACAAAGGTGTTCTCTATGATTTCTTAAGTCTACAATTAAGAGAATAGCTGAAAATGTTGAGACGTTTCGATTCCAAAATCACATGCGTTTAATCTCATGAATAGATAAAATCATCAAGGGAGGTATTTCGGTTTCAAATCGTGTGTGAAAAATTCACAAAATTTAGCGGCGTTCCGTTAACATTGTAGTTTACTCCTCCAAGGCTGACCTAGAATTGATGTTTAGGTCTCTAAGATGCCTGTGTTTAGCCAAAACGCGTTAACATGGAGACTGGTTAAACCTGATTAGCCAAACTAGGTCTTTTTCAAAAAACTTCGAAAGTTGGGGAGCCGAATCGTATGTTAGGAAATATCTTTGTTTGTTCTTGCGATGACTGTTGTTTTGTCAAATTAAATGCTTCATCAGATTTCGATTTAATGCTTTGCAAAGGCTGATAGCGTCAAATTTCTAAGCCTGACTTTATTATCATACCCCCCCCCCTCTCTCATATTTGTCATGAATTTTCCTGGAACCGCTTTCGCATTACTTCATGGGGTGCTGTTTTCTAGCCTTATAAGGCTCTTGCTGGTTTGTGTTAGTTTCGGTCTTCCATGTCCCAACCACGATGTACGCATCGTCCTCATTAGCGCGAGTATGTCGCACTTCGGGCTCGTCGGCCTTCGACATCCTGTTTGGGCTTGGTTCACTCTTTCGGATCCTTTGGATGTTATCCGACTCCACCTTGTTCCATTTCGAAGGCTCCACACACACACTGCACCTTGCAGTTCCTGGGAAATGATCTTCCCGGGAACTATGCTTCTTCACGGCGAAAAGGTAACAGTGCGGAACAGTTGTGCATTCCGCAGACCTGTGTCTCACTTTGCCACATCTCCAACAGCAGTCATCCCCGTCGGGACCATTGCAGGCCGCTGCTATGTGGCCGTAGTCTTGACAGCGATATCACCTGGTTGCTGTCTCCTCCTTCCTTACGCGGCAAGACATCCACCCAACTTTAAGGTGTCCTATCCGCAGTAGCCTCGCAGTGCCCTCCTCGTTCATTTCAACGAAGGCCTTTAGGTTTCCCCTAAATGCCTTTTTCGTAAGGCCCTTATTCACTGAAGTAATTTTTCAGGGCCTCTTCCATCTCTAAATCGATGATCTCGGCCTCAACTCAGGGAACGAGCTCTCGCACGTTCCCCTTGTTGCCAACCACTTCCTTGATGGCAGAGGACAGTTTCTCCCTGCCCTCTGCTTCACTTCCGACCTCGATGAGTATCACTCCGTCCGGCGTCTGCCGTATTCCCTTGACTTTCACGCCAAGGTTTTCTTGCTGCACCATACTCCGGATCCCGCATTGCCCTGGGTCTTGCTCGTTGCGGTGTCTTCCCCTTCTTAATCTTTGGCTTCTCAGCCGGCTTTGTCTTCTTTAAAGAACTCGGAGCTACAAGGGTGAACCTTTGCACCCGAGTTCTGATCTTTTTTTGCGCAGGTTTTCATGCAGTCGTCTCCGGTTGACTGTCAGCTGAGTGTCTCGGCCTCTTCCCTTTGGTGGAGGCTGAAGTTCTCTCGGCATCTGCTACCGTCTGAGTCGTCGTACTTTTCGCAGCTATCTGTGTGACGTACAGTGTCCCGCACCTTGTCAAGGGCCGCAAGTGCTTCGTCCAGACCCTTCGTGATTCGCGGGTGCATGTGACGTTTTTTCCTGCGGAAATCATCCGTTTTAATTGGGATGCTCCCACTTTGATCTTGCGAAATCCCACATCGGTTTTGGAAGCAAGGTCCCGTTCCTCCGTCACATCCAGCTCTCCTCTGAATAACTCCTCACACAGACATTTTACGTGTTTTTGTCTCCCACTAAAATCCATGGAGCCTGCGCTGGCCACCCGGGCTTCCACCCAAACGGAACCAGCGGGGAGATTGATACTTTCTTGGGGTATTTTGTTGTCAATACACCCTCTCATTGTGGATTTGTTTGTCGGGGTTTCTTCCCATAGCTGTTTTTTTCCACCCCGGGTATTTGATTTCCCCGGTACCACCCATATCTGGGAGGCGTTCCCCTATCCGCAACCTGGGAAGGCGCCCGATAGGAGACTAGCAAACACCACATGGGATCTTTTTGGAAGATGGAACTCAAATCATTTGTACCCATAACTGAGTTAAGCGTCTTCCAGAATGGAATAAACATGAGGAAACTATGTAACTCAATGAGCGCCTGTTCTTGATGACGTTGGATACTCAGCGCGTTGAATGCCACTGAACGATATCATAAAATCCATATCACGTAGTCGATAACGATTTTAATATCAAATGTCTAAAATTCAAAATGACGGATACAAAATGGCCAACATTTGGATAAAATATTATGTTGATGTCAATGAAAAAGAGTACATCTGGTTTACGAGGACTTTGATGCCGAATTTATTAATAGATTTTGGATATGCCAATTGGCGGATTCAGAACTACCGAAGTTTCGATCGAAGGACTCCGCACGCATATATGGGAAATATGGTCCCGGTCAAATTGGCTGAAACTATGATATAATGTAGTTTTTATTATCCTGATCAAATGAAGGACTTAGACACTGGGTCTAAAAACGCCAGGTTTCGAGAGGAGTCCAACGAATCCTCGAGTACTGTTTGGCACCCCGCTCAGGGATCATGCCTTACGCTCTGACCCTTTATTATTTTTTAGTTTCACGACCCCAGAAGAATAATGCGCAGGACAAGAGGTCAAGAAAATTATACTTTTCCCTCTGCGTTGCATCGTAGGTCGCCTTTCCATGCACGCCAGAGGAAATGCACAAACACTCGATCACTGCTGTGCATCACGCCTAAGGATCAGGCCCAAACCTCTGTCTTTTTTAACATTTTGTACTTCGGGACCCTCCGAACAATCATATCCGGGTTCTAAGGTCGAAAAAATAATACTTTTCTGTCGCTGTTGCATCGTAGGTTGCCTCTCCATGCACGCAAGAGGAACTCTATACGAATTCTCGGAGACTGTTGTGCATCATGCCCAGGGATAATGCTCAACTCTGTCTGTCTGCCCATCCAGCCAGTTGACGCAAGATTAGGAAATGTTCAGGGTAATATTATAAACATAAACATTCTAGTATTTTTTAGTTAAGGCAAGATTATGATGTGATCGGGCCAATGAAGGCGATACCAGTGCACTATCGACACCTATTTCATAATCCAGTCTTTACGACGTAGTTGGTAAGACAGGAATATTTAGTATTAATGAGTCATTACGCCGTCTTCAAATTCATTTTGTGTTACCAAAAACCGAAAACCACTGATTAATATTTTTAGGGAAGGTGAACAACTCGAAGCATTCTTCCGAAACATTTGTAAGATACGACCCCACTTGCTGCCATTGTAGAAACGCAGCTTGCGCTTTGCTGGAGCTTTCTCCTTGGGAACTGGCTTCACACTCGTTGTTTCGTTGTAAATAATTATTTTTTTAAATTTAGAGAAAGCGAAATTTATCGGTCGAATGCGTCGAAAATGAGAATACAAAATTCTCAAGTCTCTAATCCTAGAACTAAACCTATTCAAAGCATCTGTAGAATTTAATACTTGATCTTTCTAAGTCTGCCAATACTGTTGAAAATCACGTTTCCACGATAGATTTTTATTGTCTTGTTTGTGTCAAACTATTCAAATTTTTTCAATAGCCAAGCCGATGCATTTATACAAACAGTTAGGCTCTCTCGAGTCCTGCCGGAAAGCAATTATACTTCAGGACTCCGGTCAAGATGTTTAGAAACTTCCATCCAACTCTGTTACCTGCGTTTTCCCAAATTCGACGTCACAAAAAAGGGTGTCTACGAATTTCCCTACTATTTTTTGTGAGAACCAATCATAGCTCTCGGCTACACCTACTGTATTTTTTCATCCCTACTTTGATCTACGATTTTCGAGCTTCGCCCTCTCGCTTCCTGCGACAAAATTGAAATTTATTATTTATATCCGTGCGATAACTGTTGTGTCTACCTCTGTTACATCTTAGATTAAATTTTGATTACCATTGAAATATTCAATTCTAATTTTAACCTGAGTGTAAACCAATTACATCTCCTTCACAATAACTAACATTGAACTTTTCAGAACTTACTATAAACACTCTTCTTACCATCTTTCTGGACAATTTCAGGCTTTTCATCCGGAGAGGGTGTCTGGAAATCAAAGACACCTTTTCGAATGCAGACAATAAAGTTCCTACGGAGTCGAAACGTTGTATGCGCACCTGTTTGTGCAATGTGGAATCTGGTATTCCATAAATAAAATAATCGATTCGTTAAGCTGAACGATTTACCTCGTTTCCACATCCTCTTTTAAAATTTCTTTCTTAGCAAGACCAACAAGTTGTCAGTCGTCATTTCAATGTGCTCAGATCTTGAATGAAACCACGTTAGAGGTATTATATTATAGGTATTTTTCAATAGTCTAAGTTGGTTCTTCCGACTATCTGAGATACCACCTTTTCCATTAAAATGAAAAGGTCCCTCATCGTATCTAGACACCTCGTGATTTTCAGAACTTCGCAATTGGGTCAGCTCACGCTGCATTGACTCCATTTGCTTGGAGAGTGCTTCTCTTCCGGCTCGAGCTGCCCTAAATGCTTCTCCATGGTCTTGGCTGTTTTTCTGTGCTAGAGTACCAGCTTCCAATCTTTGAATTTTGCTTCTGGGGTTTCCCGATTCCGCCATTAGCACCTCATTTTCCTTAGTGAAAGCCTGAAGATCGTTCTCCACAGGGTCTTTCTGATTTTTACCAGGAGTGGGTAAATTTAACCATCGCAGAACGTCTTTCAGTCCAATAAGGGTCAACTCCTCAAGGGTCACTAACATATTGTCACTTTCACTGGTAATTCTGTTTCTCAGGTTATGCAAAATACAATAAGTTCCACAATTGAATGATGCGCTTCATCACTACAGCTTTTATGAACCTTTCATCACAATTCACTCGCCTCATCCGTTACACGTTCGTCAAATCCAAATTCGAGAGCATCATCACACAAAGTTACCGGGCATTTCCAATTTTCTCTTATTTAATTTAGTAAACGCGACGGGTACCTTCCCACTTCAGAGACTTTAATGTCAAGCATGGGAGGCTTTGATGGTATTCAAACGAGACAATGTATAAAGAGGAATCAAAGGGGTGCACGCATTTATTGAAAGTTTGAGGTAAAACGGTCTTTATCAACAGATGTGCTTGCTTTCACGTTCGGCAAAGCTCCGTCCTCAGAGCCTATCTCTCTTTCTCTCTCTCAATTTTCCTCTTCTCATATAAAGTATGTGCTTTCCAGTTATGCACATATATACACAATTACAGAGTTTTATTCTAAGATTCTCATCTTAGTTACCCTGATCAGTTTAACAGAAGACTCTCTTTACAATACGCAAACCAAGAAATCTACTGAACCGACCGATTAAACGGATCAAATCCTCGAAATGTATTTTTACGTCATACGGACGAGATGGAAATTTATTTGATCAAGAAATTGAATAAAACTTTCTGTGAAAAAAGGACCGACTTCCCTGCTTCGATGGGATTTGAACCCAGGGCCTCTCGTTACCCTCTCCTCATCAACCGCGAGATCCGAATGATGCATGCCCTTGGTGCGCTCATCTTTGCGAGAAAAAGGAGCAGATTTTTCAAACTGCATTTGTTTGTAAGGGTAAGTTTTCGCCCGGGAATGGAATAGTGGAATTTTCAGATTAAAATTCAATTTACACCCAAAAACGTAGATCCTGAAAAACTTATCCTAACAAAGAAGTTTAATTCCTAGCCAAATAGTAAAAATTCAAGCAAAAAACAAAAAAATTCACCTAGAAGATCAATGTTTCACCAAAAAGACAAATTTTTAACATGAAAAAAATGATTTTTTAACAAGAAACTTAATTTTCAACCACATGATTTGAAACTTTTATAAAATCATCGAATTTTTAAGCTGAAAAGACGAATTTTTAGGGATATAGGTATGAGATCACTTATTCGATATTGCATGGAATGATATATACTTTGAAAGAAATTCAATTCAGGTTTATGAAGGCAAATCTTTTTCGCAGCTTTTCATAGAAAAATATTCGCAAACGTGACAACCCGATATACTAGCCCAGCCTGATTTGTGCGGGTCAGGCTGGTTATATTGGTTATATTAGTTACGGATATAATTTGATAAAAAGTAAAAGAAAAAAAGGGTACGCTGGAAATATAATATGGGACATTACATTTTAAAAGAGTGCAGGCTATAAATTTTTAACATTCGCTTTAAATTTGTTGACATTTAAAATGAAAAAATTCCTACACTCAGATAATCATTTAAGATCAGAAAAGTATATAAGAAATTCAGAGAACGCATTACTTCGAAAACTGAAGTTAATTACTTAGAGTTTAGACGATTCAATATTCAATAGGATAAAAAACTATTACCCTTTTTGTTTTAAACATGATTTAGTTTCAATGTTTCAATGTACATAAAAAGAGAGATGAAAGTGTTAAATGATGAAGTGGAATAAGTTGTGTTCAAAACGTGAGGAACTGGAAAAAAACCCCTCAGGAATGACCAGAGAGTATTATATCTATTATTGCATATATAAGATGTAAATCCCTACATTCTTTATATACAGATATTTTGTTTAGGATATTTTTTATGGTAAATTCAATTCATTATACAGGTTAGAAAATTAAAACCTACGTGAACCCTCAATTTCTCGGAACTCTTATATAAGGATCTCAGTTGGAAATAAAGAATCTAATGAGTGATATTTATGCAATCGTTTCGAAATAGTACATTACGATACGTGTGACTTAAGTGGCCCATTTTGGCACGGCGTGTAGTTAGCGCCCGAGCGGAGCGA
>WSXT02111511.1:0-11182 GCA_011762715.2 Neuroterus valhalla
ACAAGGGTGGGGGGGGGGGGGGGGCGAAATTCATATGGAATTGCGTTACGTGATACTTGAACGGCCTCTGCGTGATCTTCCACTCAAGTTTTGGTAAAGAGAACTTGAGTGAAGAAGATCCTACGTGACTAATAGATGACTTTGGAAATTCAAAACGAGGAGTTTCCCTGCCTTTCCTTTTGTCTGGCTCTTCAGTAATGGGCCCTTTCTTGCCGGGAAAAATTTCCCTGCCAAACACGTGCAAGGGCCGTGCTTACCATCGACGACAACCCAGCGGCCGGCTAAGTCACGGAAGCGTTTACCGCCCCCCCCCCCTCTCACTCTCTCTCTCACTCACCCACTCAATTACACTAGCGCGCTCTCTACTATCCTCTCCGCATCTTTTGCCCCTCACTCTCTCTTTCTCTCTATTCTTCCTTTTCTTCCGCATTGGCCAGCGCAACCGGGGAGCTCAACCATCCGAAAATTGATGGATTCGACGGCCACTTTCAATTGAAAATTAAAGAACAATAGCATATTATTCTTCCTTACCCTTGCTGAAGGGAACGAGTAACCCTCATTAATTCCTCTGGAATCATAAACTAGGATAGAGTTAAGGTTAAATTTTTACGATTTTTAGAGCTCTGCTTATATTTTCAATTTTTAATTAAAGCCTCGGAACGCTGAACGTTTTGCTAGCGGGAGTCGAGAGTCGATAGCGAATGAGTTCGACAGTTCGTCTACAAAATTCTTGGAAAGGGTCATGCGCTTGAGTTCTTTCCGCCAAGTGTACCATGGCTGGAAAAAATAAAATAAGAAGGAAAGTGAGAATAAAGTGTTTGTTTCTCAAAAACTAATATTCTTTCTTTGGACTTCGCCTCACTCCAGGATTTAATTCTCCGGCCTTCAAAGGCTTCTAGTGTTGATCTTTCGCAAAGGCTTCTCACCCGCGTCTCGTCTTGTGACTTCATGTCGTGTCGGGTGGTATACCCACTTATCTCTTTTCAGTTCACCCATTTGGATTCGTGAACCGTGTCTAGACTTTATTGTTTGAGGATTGTGATGCATTCCCTTGGACGCAGAAGTGCACAGTCGGTCCAGGAGGACCGTCGGCTTGCACCACCTGCCTCTCGTTTTTCTTTGTGTGTGAAACAAGGATCCATAACGAGCGTAGTGTTCCAGTGTACCAGGAGCTAGTCGCTGAGGGGAGTGACGGAAGGAGAGCCGCCCGATCCAGTGTCACGTTGACTATGATACAATCATCCGGAGTTGACTCGAGTCACCGCTCATCCGGTACATCGAAGGAACGTTCGGTCCGGAGAGACCACTGGGAGCAGCAGCCCTCATCACACAGAGGGCCGTGTACGACGACCTGGACGTCGACGTGACAGCCGTCACCCACCCATTCACCGCAGCACGGAGTAAGAATACGAGAACCGCTGCCACCCCCAGCACCTTATTCGACATTCGGTCCAGGAGGGCCGCTGTCTTATGACCGTCGCGTCGTGAGAATCGGTCCAGGGGGACCGCCCTTCAAGAGGCACGTACCGGAAGGGACGCCGCCACTCGGCGGCAGCTTGAGGAGGAAATTCGGAATCAGCAAGTCGCTGCCACTAAGCTTCGCTGCCAAGCTGAAGGAGAAGAACAATCTGGTCCACGCGCCGACGGGCCAAGGACTTACGGGGGGAAGGGTTCACTGAAGGAGGCTTCTGTAAATAAATATTCGACGGACGCCACCAAGGAGGAAAAGACCAAGGCGGGCTAATATAGCGCGAACAACCCGTCAATCCAACCAACGGTATTATTAGAAAAAAAAAAAAGGACTCCTAGGAACGCAGGATCCTTGCCGCCGAGGGCCGCTAAGGAACAGGGACGACCCGATGGTTCTGTGATTACCCTCTTCCGCTAAGGGGGATCGGCGCGTATTCCAGCCGCAAAACGTCACTCAGCAACACACTGTAATCGTGGACTGTCCGAACACACCACCATGACCAGTGGCGGATCCAGAGGGGGGGAGGTTTAGGGGCTGTAGCCCCCACCCCCTAGAAGTCCCTCGATTGTGTGGAGATTGTCCCAACTATCAATTTTCCCTCCATTATCCCAACTATCAAGGCCCTCTCCACAGCTCAATCCTAGATCCGTCACTGACCATGACCATGAGGACTGTTAGCGCCGCCCACATTGCCGCCTTCGACGAAGGAAGAATTCGTCCGCTCCTGAGTATCAAGAAGTACAGGGCCACACAACACAACTGCGGAGCGTCCGCCGCAAGGATTACCGCCCGTTGCTCAGGAGGCGCGGGCTGCCTCATCCGCATTAACGACGCCCAGGCCAAGCACGCCACCAACCTTGCCTGACGCAACAACGGAGGGCAGCCCGGACGCAGGCGTGCTTCTTCTTTCGGCCTGCTGCACCATCCTGTACCTCTCCTCCTCTCACGTCCCCTCTCTCGTGCCTCTTGCAACCCCCCCCCCTCCATGAAAGAACGAGAAAGGAGTTGCCCTCAGCAAATTACCCCTCGCCGCACTCGGCTGACTTGTCCCACCAAGACCCGCCTCTGCGGTTCACCACCAAACTATCAAACGGGATTAGTCGGCGTTTGACCAGCACCCGCCTGGTCGAACAAGTGTGTCTTCTCCATCGACCAACGGACTATTCCTCCTCCCCTTCCCTCCCCCCTTACCTATCTCACGGTCTAGATAACAAAGTTTTATTATTTGGAAATTTTCAAATTAGGTAATATTATAATCTGTACGAAAATGCTAGCATTTGGGAATGTTTCAATTAGAAAATACTGTATTTCAGACATATTGAATTTCTGAGACACAATACAAATCATTGTAATAATAACAGCAACAAATGTTCGAATTTTGCATGTAGCAATAAGAAATATAACACAAATTATGATACTAACCACTCTGCTTTTGATCATAATAAATGTGAAATCCTTGGTGAGAAAATAAAAAGATACGTGACCCAGACGAATTATTTACTGCGATCTACATTCCCGACAATCATCAGTCCAGACAGATATCGACAGCAGAGGTGAAATAACAAATTTGCCTCACCTAAATCAACTGCTTCAACAACAAACGCATCTAAGCCGCAAGACCCTGCATTGAAGATATACAGAACCAAGTTATCGATCATGAAAGTGTGTATCACAATATAAAATTTTCCAATGAGCATGGAAACATTGAAGACAGTCGCATCTCATACGTAAATGTTCGTAGTATTCTTATAATTTTGGTTAACTCTAAATCCTTAGTGAGAGAATAAAACTTAAATCGTACATTATTGTATGCGCCGAATCATGGAATATTGGTAATATTGACTTATGTAAACTTGAAAGCTTTTAAACTCACTTTAATGAAAGTAAGCTAAACAAATCGTATCTCATGATATGTCATGTCCAGAATTTAATATGAACCTTGAAAATTTTTTGAATAACACTAAACACTTCAAAAACCATTTATTATTGTCGACTTCAACATTTATATTTTGAAACAAAATATTATTAGTGGAGATTTCCTAAACAATCTATTTCAAAAAACTTCTGATCCTGGTTTTATTGATGTAACCAGACCAGTGAATGAATGTGGAACTGGATCATGCATTGGTTATATATTTATAAAGTGTAAAAATATACAAACAAAAACTTCTAAGATATTGACTGCTTCTACTGATCATCATCGACTTTTCATACAAATACTTCGTAAATTATGGAAGAATGAGCATTATTTCAGCATCAATAAACTGAAGAAAGTATAAATCAATCGTTGATTCGACTGAAGCCATTAATAAGCTGATAAAAAATGGGTATTCATTTTCATGTATTGCGTGCGGGGTTCTCTACAAAACTGTAAATGACAAAAACAGCTATATCAAAGCTATCAAATTGTTCAATAGTCTACCCAGCGAATATAAAATACTAATTAAATCTAAAAGTTCGGACAGATCTAAGATAAAAAAATGGTCAAAACCCAATATTCTTGCCTAACTTCGTTAAATAGCCTCAAAGTTCAATCTTAGCAGCAACAGTAATACTTTTCTTTATTTTTTTGTCTTAAGTTATAGTTTTGCGAAGTTTGAAAAAGTATTCATAAAGTGTTTGTTTAGGAATTGCAAAGTTTCAAAAATTAATTTTTTCCGCGCATTTTTGACCAAAACCGGTTTTTGAGAAATACCTCTTTTCCCGCAAGTCTCGGAACAAAATTCGTAGGAAATAAAAGAAAGTGGAGTCAATTTAGCGTAAGTTAAACAAAAAAGTTTCCTAGCCCTAATAGGTCACGAGATATGACCTTGGAAAGTGCACTCTTTCTGCATAGAGGCACTTGAATGTACCGTAAAGGAGAAGTATTCCAGATGCCTAATACGTCTTTCGCAGTTAATAAACAAATAATTGTTTATAACGAAATCCTGTCACAAATGCTTCTGAATATTTTTTTAGTAGTTTGGTGGCAAAAAAGTAATCGTAATGGGCTGGGAATGTTTAACATATCTTTTTAACAATAAATAAATAATTTCAATTTTAATTATTCCTAACAAAATTTTGTTATAACCACTTTTGAGTAGTTTTTGAGTATTTTTATAGCAAAAAAGTGACTGTAATTGATTGGAAGTGTATAATAGGTTTTTTTCATTAGTAAATATAGTTTTCTTATAATTTTTTGTAACAATATCTTATAATGAATATTTTCTCTGCATTTGATTCTATACTTACCTCCAGTGCACTTCTAATTTGCAGTAATTTTTGTGAATTGTATATAATATGCTGCGACTTTTTTTACATAAAAATAAGTAAGTAATTGATAAGTTGAAAGTTATTACATATCAAATGTAATAATTTATTGAAAAAATTAATAAAATTGTGTAATGGAAAAATAAATATTCAAAAACTCCTCAAAAGTGGTTATAACAAATCTTTTTTATAGAAAAATTATCAAAAAATTATTTGTTCATTGATAAAAAGATAAGTACCACATTTCCAGACAGTTGTGATTACTTTCTTGCCACAAAAGTACTAAAAAACCCTCAGAAGCTGTTATGACAAGATTTTGTTATAGGCAATTATTTGTTTATTAACGGCTGGAGACGTATTACGCATTTGAGATAGATGTTACACATATTTCTCAGGAACCGGTTTTGGTAAAAAATGCAACTCTTCTAAAAGTTATCGAGTTCACAAAATATTTTTGATTATTTTTTGTGCGATCAAATTTGGAATTTCCGATTTTTTGAGAAAATTTGAAAAGTTGTATTGACGATCTTGTAGGGCTACTAAGAAGAAACATTTTTTCTCTTTAACTTCCTTTTCAATCTTGCGTTATTTGGCTGAAAATTCTCATTTCCTTTTATATTTTCGAATTTTAAAAATGCCACAACTCCGACAATTTTCTTTTTATCAAAAAAAATCTCATGGATAAATTGTCCCAATTTTTAAGGACTATAGGAAACCATTCTTACAATTTTCAAGTCTTGAAATAAAGTCCAAAAAAATTTTCAAAATTCTCCTTTTCTCTCATTTTCCATCCAAAATATCTGGCTAACGAACTCGTCCTTTCTTTTGCACCAATCAACAAGTGTGTCAAAGGCCGATTTGATCCGTCCACTTTTTCGTGAGTTATCGTGTTTACGGGCGGACTGCCGGACGGACATACGGACACACAGACCAACCGACAGACATCATCGCCAAAACTTGATTTTTGGCTCCAGGGGGTCTCGAAACGTGGAGATCCATTGAAAATTCGAGATGTGAAATTTCAGACGATTCTCATACTTTCTCAATCATAAATGTTGAGAATGTAAAAATTGTAAAAAGGAATTATTCGGGAAAAAAATACCAGATGCCTTGACTATAAGTAAAATTTCGACAATGGATTTTTTCTCCGTAAAACAGGGAAAAGTGCCTCAGTTCCTTTCATTTTCTGAAATTTCTAAAATACACTGCGCCCTCAATATAGGTATAGCTCATATAAAGTGATCGTGCAATATTGAGAGCCCGCATTTCTCACCTCCCAGTGGAAGCGGGTCGTAGGTGGCCGAATTTATGGACTCGTTGCAGCAAAAATATCGTTTGTGAAAACCAAGAATCCAGCCACAAGTCATTCGGAGTTATGTTTTTTCCACAAAATTCCTCCTCACGCCTCATAAGGTCATAATACCGTTTGGAGGGCAGTACGTTACGGTAAGGAATAACGCTGTAAGCAATTTTTTCAGAAACTTTCCCTCAATTGTACGAAATGTTCAAATTCTAACATTTTGGTATGCTTTCCTTCTCATTCTGTAGGACAGAGAGAATTTATTTTAAAGTTAAGGAGTAATAATCCTGAATAATATTGTGAAAAAGTTTAGAAATCGATCTTGAAAATATAAATTTTCGTCTATCAAACTATCAGTATTTTCCCGAAATTTCGATTTCCCCGCATCTAACTGTGGGCAGGTAGAAATTCCGGGAAAATGTGGGAATTTACTTGAAAGGTAGGGGATTTTGACATTCTCGTCAGAGGAGGTATTCTATTTGTGTAAAATTTGACTCCCCCCTCCCCCAGTTTTTCTCAAATGTCTACTTGATAATACAGCTCTTTGAATTTTCTCGAAAAATCGAAAATTCCAATTTTTATCGCACAAGAAATAATGGAAAATAATTTGTGAACTCAATCACTTTCGAAAGAATGGTGATATTCGATCGTGCTCTGAGATCCATTTTGAGGGACCAAAAATACAAGTCGAGTTTGTAAACCAGCAGTTTTGGATCAAAAATAAAAGAGGGGGAGGATTTTGAAAGTTTTTTTGGACTTTTTCTCCAAGATTCCAAAATTTGAAGTACGTTTTATTGTAGTAGGTAGAAAGTGAAAAAATATGTCCTCATGATTTTTTTTATTAAAATAAAAATTGTCAGAGTTGTGGCATTTTCAAAATTCAAAAATATAAACGAAAATGAGAATTTCTAGCCAAACAACGCAAATATGAAAAAAATTTCAAAGAAAACAATGTTTATTTTTGGAACCCTCCAGAATGATCTCAGTAACTTTTGAATTTTTTCGAAAAATCGAAAATCCAAATTTAGGTCGCGAAAAAAATAATAAAAATTAGGAAGATTCATTTTTTGGTCAAACTATGTGAGGTACGAGAAAATATAAATGAACTAAAATTGTGCACCAGAAAAAGATCTGAAATTTAGTAAAATTAACTTGTTGACAGGACAAGTGGTTTTTGCTTCATTTATAAAAAAGCATATAAAAAATGAAAAAATATAACTTTTGGACAATTGACACAAGATTAGGAAAAATCAAATAGACGTAAGTTCTTTACCAGGAAAATATCTTTATATGTATTATCAAATTCTCTAACAGGATATTTAGTTTTCATTTCAATCAGGAAAAATGAATATAATAATGAAATAATAAAAATTTTGAAAAAATGACTAATGCTAACACAGAAGATTGATAGAGAAAAGTTGTTGACCCAAAAAATATCTGTGACTTTGTTATAATTTGTCCTATTGGACGCGTAGTTTTTGTTTTAGTAGGGAAAAATGAAATTAAAAAGTAAAAAATTGAATTTCTAGAAAAACTACACAACATGTGAGAAAAATTAGGCAAAAAAACTTCTCTACCGCTTTGGACAAACCTCGATCGAGTGCGCAGCATGAAACACGCGATGAGAATGTATTCGTTAAAACCGGAGAAGCTTTAACAAATGAGAATCCACACTCATAAAATTAAAGTAGTCGACATTTCGCTTTTGAGTTTCACAAGCTTTTTACAAAACTGTAGAGAGGTACAAAGGTCGAGCGCGTAGCGCGAGGAAAATTCATTACCAAGCGCGGAGCGCGAGGTAAGGTTACCATCGAACGCGAAGCACGAGATCCAGAAGACACGCACCCTAGGCGCGCTCAAACGTGCGAGCGTGCGAGCCGCGCGCGGAGAGGATGTAGTGCGGAATTTTCCTAAGCCGATTTCCGGGAAAATTCCCTGGAAGTTCAGGAATTCAAACCTAATGTAGAAGTTCAGGATTCCGCTATTTTTGTATTTTTGAATATTCAAAAAATGTGCTCAATACGATTGAAGTTAAACAATTTGTAATGAAACACGTTAAATAATTAAATAAATCCTAATTGAAATCATAATCAAAACTGAAAAACTGACCATTTCTAAATCTAGAGCGTCGAAAATTGAAGAATTTCGAAACTGTGGAATAATAGCTTCCAAAACGTATGATTTTAGAATTAAAATTTTTTTCCCTTAAATGAAGTGTTCTTCACTAAGAGCAATAAAAAAAATGACTGATTCAAAGTGGAACTTCGAAAATTGTGCACAGCAATTCGGAACGCTTGAGGATTGAAATTTATAAAAAAGATATGATAAAAATGATAGAGTTCAATTTCAGAAATCTTCTTCTTAGGAATTTTTCAAGCTATTCGGATAAATTTTTAGAAGTGTTGTAAGAACTGGATTTTCCCGAAAGAGACACATAATTTTTTTGAAATTTTTTTTTTTTTATCAAACGCCCAACTTCATTGTTAAAAATCCTTTGTTGCGGTTCAGAATACTCGCTTCCGAACAAATTTTATTACAAATTTTTTGGTTGGAAATTCATCGTATTAAATCGAAGATTCAACTGCTTGCCAGGGAGTAGAAGTCCTTTATTATAAATTTTCGCTCGTGATGAGTCCTGTATTCTGCTGGAAGTTGCTCTTTTTGTTTGGAAGTTGAGAACTTTTGATGAGAATTCATCCTTTTGGTTGAATATCAATCATTCGAGTTCAAAATTCGTTTTGTTTGATGGAACTTCAGCTATTTTTTAAAAATCAGGGTATTATTTCAGATTGGAATTTCATAATCCATGGTTGATGAACCTACAATTGTATTTTGAGTTGATTAATTCATCTTCCTGATTCGAAACCTAATCATTTGGTTTAAAATTCAACATTTGTCTTTGGAAAGTCATTCTTTCTTGTTGACAATCTTGGTGTTTTGTTAAACTACCTTTATTTCTGAATGTTACGTATTAAAATCATTATGAAGGGAAGACGTGATTATAAGACGTAGGAATACTTAGTAAGAATAATCAATTCTCATATCTTTCAAGTTTCTAAACATGAACAATTTTAGTATTCCTCTTGAATTCGGATTCATTCCACTATTTTCAATTCATAATTTGCCATTGTTTGATTCTGAAATGTTAATTCAAGACGAAGAGCACGCTTCGAATTCTAGAGTCTTGAATTTTGAATGAATTCAATAGGTGAGAAAACTGAATTTCGAATGTAAATAACCATCAAATTAGTAATCTACTATCCTTCACATCAGTATACTTAATTACTCATTTGTGCTTAAAATTCTCAATATTTCTTTAGTTTCAAAGCTTTGAAATTGAACTCTTTGATTATAAGGATATCTGATTTGGAAATACTCAGCCTTGAGCGCTCCTATTTCTTGTTGACTGTGTTTTAAGATTTATGTTGAGTTTGCTGAACTTGCTTATTCTGTATGTTTTTTGGGTCACTGATCACGATCCTGGTGCCTATGACCCCATTACGTTTGGATCAAGGTAAAATGAATGTCGAACCCCTCATTTCGCAAAAAATATTTTGGACCCCGGATTCTGAAAGACCGAGAAATTTTTCGTCCAGGCACACTTTTGCCTTTTTATCGGAATGAGCCTCAAAACTACGTAGTAGAGTCAGGCCACGTCAACTGTGCCCTTAAAATTTTTGTGGTTTTTTGAGAAAGTGCCAGAAAATTGGAAAAATCTGTACGTGATAGCAATACAAAAAAACACTTTGAGCCATTTTTGAAAAAACCGCACTCATTTATTTTAACAACAATGATTCTTGCAACTTTTCATAGAAAAATTAATAACTTATGACTCGTTTGCCATAATTGAATGAAGTTTGTTATGACAGTTGTGAAGCATTTTCTCTTTCTAATGAGAATTTTTTCTCAATTATATTTGCAAAATTATCATTTTTTCTCAAACAATTATTTAAACAAATCCGATTATTTATAACTTCAAGGCCTCCGACTTCAGTTAAAATTTAACACAATGTAATATGAACACTTTATCTCGTTCTTAAAAAAGAAACATTAGTAATTTTCAATCTGACAGTATCAGAAAAAAGTTTTTGTCGCGGGCGCCGCGTAACAATTGTCGCCTCGAACAACACGCTTGGCGCATGCGGCTTACAGATATTCCAAATAAGTGAATTTGTTTATAAAAATTGATTTTAACCATGACAAATATTGTTTCATTTAATTCTAATGTGTAATATTCTTGTTCTTCAGATGAAAATAAATGTTCCCACAGAAACAAAATTTTTTCGAAGTACAGATATAACAAATAAGTGAATTCCTTTTTAAAAATTGTTGAAACTATTACCTATAATTGTTATTTGGAGCTTTTTCACAATTAAAAACTGATTCTTTACATTTTTACAACAAAATCTATGTAAGTAATAATACATTCAAAATCCGAAAATGCACCAGTTAACAGTTATATCCATTAATTTATTTATAACAATTTATAAAATACCGGATATTCATCTACAATTTACATTTTGATCGAAAAAAAAGTAACCCTACTAATTCTACACCTTTGTGAAGAAATATCGATGAATGGGGCTAAGTAAATATCGCAAATATAACCAATTGCCAATTTTAAGTTGAATATCAAATTATTAAATAACAAATTATTAAATAACAAATTCAATTTATGAGTATCAAAAAAAACTCTGATCCGTTGAAAATTGAGGAGTCGGCTGATTTTTGTCCCAAAAAAGTGTTTTTTTTTCCACTGTGCGCCGTTCGAGGCGACAAATGTTACGCGGCGCCCGCGACAAAAACTTTTTTTCAATACTGTTAGAGTAAGAATTACCAATTTTTTGTTTTTTTAGAACGGGATAAAGTGTTCATACTACATTTTGTAAATTTCCACTAAGATCAGAGGCCTATAAGTTATAAATAATCGGATTTGTTTAAATAATTGTATATGAAAAAAAAATAATTTTGCAAATATAATTCAGAAAAATTTTCATTAGGAATAGAAAACCCTCCACAACTGTCATAACAAATTTCATTCGATTATTGCAAACGAGTCATAAGTTATTATTACATTCTCATTCGGAATGAGAAGGTATTGGTTTTATGTGAAAATTGACTTCCGCGGATTTAATGAAATCTCCACGTTTTGAGACCCCCTG
>WSXT02111522.1:0-20132 GCA_011762715.2 Neuroterus valhalla
CACACGTTTCGTTAGAAGGTTTGTTTACAGCCTTCATGTATTGGCACTCGAAGCTCCTTTTTTTGGGGATGAATCAGTCCTAAGTCTGGAGCAGCTAAGTGCTAAGTTGATTAATATAAGGTCACCGGCTGCGTGCTCCGAGCTTGGACGGAATCAGTCCCAAGTTCGGGTGCACGCGGCTTTCGTAGTCAATGAGGCTATAATGCGCTCCATATTTTGGTGTTTGCTCGTCCCAAGTTTTGTATTTTTACCGTCCCAAAAATACATGGGAACAATACGTTTTGGAAAGAGCTAGAAACTTGGTACCAAATGACTTTCTGTGCATGGAATCTAGGTAGATCCTTGCACTCTCTTCCTTTCGGTTGAGGCTAGAGTTTCCCTGTGTTCTTTTCTGATTTTTTGAGTATCCCTGTGAACCTTGTCCGATGTCCTTTCCTGAAGGCTATTGGAAAACTGACCTGTAGAAAACTGTCCGAGCATATTTTCTTCAGATAAGGAGGGAAGGTTCACACCAGGCGATTGTCTCACGAGCTAGCAGGAACACGCTATTGTTCGTAGATTAGGACGAATTTCGCGTTGATAACATGCCGCTCGGGTTTCGCCCCTCATTTGCCGCCCAAATAGGTTTACAATATTATCGCAGTAGTTTAATAAAAATGGTTGATAAAATTTTATTTGCAATACAGATTCATAAGAAAACGTTCTACTTCATATGTTTGATTCTCCTGAACGTAAGCGATCATCGTCTTATGGAGAAGGCTCTGGTGTCACATTTAGGCCTTCATGGGGATGCAACTGTATCGGCCAAGCATTAGAAAATCTCGTAGTCCTGACCTGTATAATATTAATAAGTACAGTACTGCACAAATTTATTCCAAACTGAATTATTTCGGCCTTAATTTGATAAAAATTGAGTGATATTATGCAATATTTTGATATTCTCGTCTTTTTTCTATAAAGTGAAATATTTTTCTCAATTCAGCAGATATTATTTCAAACTCAATGGAGTTCACCTTCTTTGGGGGCCTGTTACTCTTTTTTCCGGCATTTTTCTCCTTCCTGTCTAAGATTCAAGCCCACCGTGAGAATGGATTTCAAATTGAGAGAATAGTCAAGTACACTCACCTGAACTTCTAAAGCATGATAAGCAAATATGAGGCCAAGCAGTATCACAGTCGACACAGAGATCAGGGTTTTCAGTGCAGTCGAATAAAATGAAGCCTGAAACAGAAAAATTTTTTAGATGTGAGTTTCATAACGAATCATAAAATGAAATTAAAAACTCATATTTTCCAAACGAGATATATTACAATCAAGTACGTAGATTCCTACTGTTGTTCTCTCAGCCATTCTATACAAAGTTCTGGATTCCAAATGGTAACTATATTTTTTAGCTGATCTCATTATTTCTCAATCAAATGATTATACCTTCAACCAACGAAGGCAGCCTTTTGACCGAAAGTTTACAAATCTATAATCAAAAAGTTGTAATAATAACCGGAAAATATTCTTTTTCAATCAACATAGTTGTATTCTTCACAAAATAACCAAACTGTTACCAAAAAGTCAAATCTTCAATCAAAAATAGCAATTTCAACCAATAAAAAGAGAATCCCCAAGAAACCATATCTAAATTGAAATGTTCTTATTCCATCCTTCTAAGATTCAACAGATACCAAAAAATCTATAAGAACAAAGATCACTCCAGACGGACTTAATCCTCCAACAAGGATATCTATCATTTACGTTTAAAATTCATCTGAGTTTATTCAAAAGCCACAACAGGTTCAGATTCAACCTCAACACATCCTGGTGAGTTTCGAAGCTGCATCCTGCTTTGCGGGGTGCCGATCCCTGATACGATCGACATCATCAAATTCTTCGCAGAAATTACTCTGATCTCATACCTTTGACAAAACACCGTCTCAAAAATACTCCATTCCTCTCAATAACAAATTCTGCGAACAAACCTCAGGAGTAGAAATAGGATCCCCAATTTCACCTATAATAACTAATATATTCACGGAACATCTGAATACTAGAATCTTTAACCAATACAAGCTCGCACCAGAGTTCTGGTGACGTTACGCGGACGAAACTTTTGTAATTTAGAGACATAGACTAGATGAACTGTACAAGTTTTCCGATTCCATCAACCTATCACATCCCTGAATTCAGTTCACAATGGGACTGAACCAGATTGAATATTGCTTTTCTTAGATTTTCTAGTTCACAAAAGATCTAATAATACATTAGATCATGAAATAGACAAAAACTCACTTATATAAGTAGATACCTTCATGTTGCCTCTCACTACCATCCATCACAAAAGCATTCGGTCTTCAACTCCCCTTCTTACAGAGCTGTCTCCAAATTACGGATTCATAGATTAACTTACAGAATGAACTAGAAAAAGGTTAAACCGAACTCCATTGTTAAAAGTTTACACAAACAAACAAATCGATAGTGTCATCAGGAAATACAGTAGAGAAACAAGTCAACACAACCAACGAAGGAAAGAGAGAGAGTAGTAAATTACACACCGAGCAGGGAAACGGGCGATTCCGCGCCTAGTATGAGGTTGAGCACCAAGGCGAAGCTGAGGTGCTCAACTCATACGAGGCACTATCGCCCGTTTCCCCCGGGGTGAGTATACTATTTCCCTTGATAGTAGAGGTAAAGAAGGTTCATGAGAGTGGCTGGAAGGGGGCGGGGGGAGGGGTAGAACAGTAACAGAAGGTCTGAGGAATTGCCAGTTTTGTTTTCACAAAGTGATGCCATAAAAAACAAAGAAAGAGGGGAAAAGACAATGGGGTGAACGACAAGGGGGCCATGAAATCTTCTGCTTCCTTTGCAAAGTCCATATTGGGGAAACCAGGAAAGCGGTGAGTCAACGTACAGAGGAACATATGTGTTAAGTCAGCCATAACATTTCACGAAATAGGCACTGGCCGACCATCATTAAAACAAGACACGGCACTTTATTCATTGAAGAAACCGTAAATGTAAAAAAAGCAATATTTTTTCAAGGAGGCACGGAGAAAGAATCGAAATTCTAAAACCCCTCAATAACAGTAATAGAGAGAATGGATATTGTAGCAATCTGATTTGTATTTTCGTCCTCTCGGATTCAAGAGAAAAAAAAATTGGCACATTGGGTTCGATAAGTCCTCACAGTGGGGCCATCGACCAATCACAATATACAATAACCACGTGACCTAGAACCTCAGTTACAGGTCAGTCCAGTAGATGCGAGCTAAGAAGTTCACAAAACGTTGACAAAATTTGTAGGTTTGTGCGCAATCAGAACCCGTAGCATTTCTTTGAACCAAATTATTGAATTCTTGGAAAAAAAAAAATTTTTTTCTCAAGAATAGTTTAGTTTCTAACCAACTCAGAATTATTTTGAATTCAACCGTTATTCAAACCGAGAGAGTTATGCGATTCTCAATACAAGAATCCCGAACAATGTAATCTCAGATCAAAAACATTTGATTTCCAAAAGGAAGACAAATGTCAAACAAAATAGTCTAATCATCACAAACAAGATTGATTCCTAATCAATCAGCGGTCTTTTCAAGCAAAAAAATAAGAAATGCTTGCCAGGAGAAATGAATTTGTGGAGTACATTTAGGAGATAAATTCTCAACAAAATAGTTTATTTCTTACAAAAGAAGAAGATTTATTTACAGAACAGTAGTCTCTCTAACAGAATTGAACATATCCAATGTTTACCGGAAGAGATGAACTTCCAAGTCAAGATTTTTTTTCCTTGGAAACAGTTGAATTTTCAATAAAAATGTGTAATTCCTACCAAAAAATTCAATTTTATACGAAAAAATATGAATCCCCAACCGAAGGAGATTGATCGAAAACAATTAATTTCTTACCAAGAAGCATCCAACGAAACAATCAATCTTCTTTTTCAACTTATCCCAATCCGAATTGGGATAAGTTGAAGATTTATCCGATAATCTAGTTCTATATGACGATTCAACATTTAAAAATGCAATTGTTTACATGCTCTTTTTATGAATGTAAAAAAAAATGCGAAGTTTATTTTTTTTCTGGGGCGATTTCCGATGAAATTTTTCCTCGATAGTCGGAAATGCTCCATTGGGGAAGGCAAGGCTATCCAGAAACAGAAAAGTGCTACCTTTTTCGTTCAGTACTGTCCGTTGTTCTCCTTTATCTCCACGTGTTATCAAAAGTTTTTGATGCTTGTTTCCTTCCTACGCGGTAGCAATAAGATTTTATCGTTGCCTACAGCATTTTATACAACCCAGCGTTGAGAAACACTAACAGAAAGGACAAAAGGGATTCCTGTTCACGATACCACTTTATAGGCAATATGAGCTGGAAAAAATAAAAAACAAATAGAGAGCTTCCTATTAAACTTCCGCAATATTGCAATTTTTTATCGCGGAGTATTATTATTATTCTGGTTCCTCCAATAATATACTATTGTCTACTATATCAAACGACCAAAATAACAAATATTTCGGAGAAATCGTTTTTGAAGAACAAGGAAAAATATCTTCAGCTTGGATTTGAATCAGGAACGCGAGAACACTGTGGAGCATTAGGCCAATTGATTTGCCAGATGCAAGAAGGACATAATGCAATGTTTGTGACCTTGCAGATTCTGCAATGCAAAAGGATTAAATTTTAAATATTGATTGGAAAAATTTCTAGCACTTAGGGGGCCGTTGGATGCTGCGTGGATCACTTCGTTTATATTATTATCATTAGATCTTGGCTGATTTGTTCAATTTAATTTTGGGAATTCTACTTTTCCTCGAGATCAACATCAGCGATGAACATCGAAAATCGTAGGATGTAAGGACATTATTCTCAATATTGAATTAGGATGAGAGTACGCAGAATTTGAATAGTCGCGCCATCGCCTAACATTTTTCATTGCTGCCAACTTTAAATCTATAATCTCTTAAGTCCAATCATTGTTGAGATTCTGAGAGCCCAGATTGTCATCGTGCTTCCAAAATCTGTCTCCTAATTATAGTCGCACCTCCTCCATGCAGCCTATAAAAAGGCGATCAGGTTTAGACAAATCAAAACCACGCGTCAGGTTGGAGGAGAAGCTTGGCCCGTCGAGCGACAAGGCAACCTATGGTTGTGTTGCCTTGTTTTTTATTCAATCAATTCCTCATCCCTGGTATTTTCGTTGGCTAAGAAACTCCATCATGTATAAAGTAATTTTTCCAATCATGGTCGGCCAAGAAAGCTCCGAATTTATTGTGATTGATGTGACCCAGAAAGTCATTCACTTCTAGTTACATTGGCCAGGAAAAAGATCTTAACGTCATGCGAAGTCAGAAGGTTTTTCAGGATTAGTGTCATTATGAACAAACTGATATTGAGAATTTTATTCCATCCAAAATGCTTCATAAAGATTGTAATTATTTTGTTCATTGAAATTTCTAGAGAATGTATTATCCTGATGAATTTAATTACTTGTGTCTGGTTATCTTATTTCATGTTGCACTCCGAAACTAGGTCTCCTTGGTTGCTACGTCCCCATGAGACCCGTATTATCAAATACAATCAAGTGACCGAATCGTTTGTCGTATTTCATAGTTGATACACCATTGTTGCTATTTTGTCCCGAAAATATTGTTGTTCCTAATTTTCAAGTTTGAACCTGAATTTGTTTTTGAGTTCTCATTGTTGCAATGTTCTCTTGAGACCCTTAAAACCCATATAAATTAAGGGTGCTGATTGCAATTTTTGACTTTACCCTAACCCTAAATTTCTGAGCACGCAGAGCAAACTAGGTAAAGATAATTCATATTGAAGTAGAAATTGTAAATTGACGATTGCTGCTTGAAAATTGTATAGGAATCAGGGAATATTCAATTTAAAAGGGAGAACCTGCTTTGATAATTAACGAACTATGTTTTAGTAATTTTTAATGCAATGGTGGAGGTATTGATGTTGAAAATCATGAGCTCAATTTCATAGTTTTTCCAAATTTTCACTTTATTTTTCTAAAATTCTCCCATCAGGATAGACCCTTAACCTTATCTGCTCTTAGTTCTTATAGTCTTCTCATCCATCCTACTCCCTGCCCACTTCCATCCATGATTCCTCTCACACAATCACACACACTTCTCTCTTCCTCCAGGACACATTCCTTACTCATGTTTCCATAGCTCCACTTTAAAACTACACATTCTACACATTTTCCCATGTTTATTACCCGGCATCGACATGCTTTCATCCCCTCCCCTGTCCTGAACCGCAAAACTCTAATGCACTCACTCTTTTTTTTAACTTCGTCAGATACTGTCGTTTCCTACTCATTGTACCACCTAATACAACTCGCTTTACTGCGGTTTCATAGTTATCCTCTATCTCACCTCTCCATGTCCAAACAACAGCTTCAATTATATTTCTCGTCATTCCATACTCCCTCCTTGAAAACTACATCCTTTCCCAATTTGATTTCCCTCACTTGCCTCTTTCAAACCTCCTGTATTGGTTCTCCTCTCTCTACACCCAATCTTTCCTTGGTATGCTTGTGCGATTTTGTTTCCCTCTTCTCTCTACAGCTTCTTTTCAAACATTCATGTTCTTTCTGAGTATAGAGCAAACATTTTTCCTCTTTCCAGTTCTTTTCTCTGTATATAGAGAAGCTGAAGAGTGAAGCTTACGGCTACCTTACATCGTACCTCCTTTTTTTCCTTTATCTTTCTCTTTGAGACTGCTAGCATTATACAAGACCAAACGGACAACCTGGCCTGGCTCCTTCCTACTGTTCAATATTTCTCCCCTTTCTCATTTCCCATCATCACTCAATACCATCTAGTTATGTGGAGGAAAGCGTTTCTCTTCTACACAGCTTTCTAACCTGATCTGAGCATTTCTGCATAGATTTAATAAACCCACCGACATAAGTGTGACACCTTTTTATTCCCCTACCTTTTTACCCTATCCTTTCAGTAGCAAAGGAATAACTTATCCCGTCCTCTATCCTTCGAGTCATTCCTCCTCTCTCCATACATTGTCACAGACTCTCCTCTAAATCTGACTATCACTGGAAAGTGTTCAGAGTCTATCTCAGTGCCCACTTCCGTTCCCACCAGTAGTCTATTACGTTTTTTTTTCTTTCCCTGTGGATATTATTTATTCATCTTTATCCCCCTTTGTATTGCTATTAAAAATGAACCTTCCTGCTACTCCTTTCATGTTCAGAAGTATTCTACTCTTCCGATCCATTTTTCTATGTTTCTACTTCCTCAGGAACACATTCTTCTTATTCACAATCTCTCCTCCCTGATCTCCAGTCCAGGTATCAAGGTCACCCCCTTTCGATACCTCTCTTCATCACTTCTTCCGTATATGTACGCATACTATTGCTCCCCTCATTTTCCTCACTCAAAATCTTCTTGTCATTACGGGGCCTTTTATTTCGCCATCTACATATGATCCATGCTCCCCTTAAAGACCCTTTCTGAACCCTGTTACCATGGCACTCATCCCTCTCTCTTTTGTGTCTTTCTTGTGTCTTTCTTCCTTACCTCTTGCTCTCGAATCTATTCTTGCTTGCCTTTAGTAACATTTTTCTTCTTACGGTTCGTTTTCGGGTCTCCGGAATAGCAAGTATCCTGCCTGCACCTTCGTGGTAACCACGAACCAAGCCATTCATGTTTCCGAGTAGGATGATCTTTTCCCCAGCATCGGGAGAATATAGGGAATTATTTAACTTGAGAGTTTCAGGAGGAATCTTTTAGATCCCTCCTGTCACTATCAGGAGCCTGATTCCTATCTTTCGAGTCCTACCTCTCTTTCGAGCATTTTTATACGCACTGTATCCTGCTATTCCCCCTCCATCACCCTCCTCTCCTTCTACCTGTCCCTCTCCTTGTACCCTTCCACCCACCCTCTCTCACTCCCCCCCCCCCATCTTTTTTAGTATTTCTAAGAGTCAGAAAAACATTTTAATTACTGAATTGATACAAAAAAATGTTAAATTTCTTATTCCAATTTAACTAAATCTTGTGTTGAATGATACTCCCAATATTCATGCGTCTATCACTTAATTTTGACTGCAATAGTTTACATGGGGAAAAGGACATACAGCAATGATGACTTCAGTTCCTTACATTAAGAGACGGACTCTGAACTTAACCAACATGTTAATACAGCTTTTAGAATGTGCTTGAATAGAAATTTTATTCTGCTGAAGTTTGAAAACTTGATACGTCAAGCATTTATCACGTCCCTATCTGAAACGGAAGAAAATCGGTATATCCTTCTACAAAGTGAGGTTAGGGCGCCTTACTGTGATGACCTTTAGGGTTTTTACACCACGCATTCCAGAAAGAATGGCAGTATAATGCTAAGTATATAATTGATGATGATAATATTCATAAGAGTCTTAGATCCAATGTTATAATACTAGAGCTTCCAGTTCCCTTTCCATCTGACAATTTACCCATATATGATCTCCCCTTAGCAGGGATGCAACCATGCGCATTTGAGAAATTCCACGCTATTTCCAAATTGCCGTAATGGAATTAGGTCTGCCTTCGAGAGAGTAGCTTTTACCGGTGAAATATCTGCTGTGGTAATGGATCTTTTTAGAATGTCCGTGAAGTCGAGTTTAGCTCGAGCAGAAAATCCTGCGTATAAATTTTGTCTGAATAGTCTAGAGAGCTGTCCGTACATTACGTGACGCTTTTCTCCTCTATTGTTCCCTTCCCTTACCAGCATGTAACAAGTCATGAAATTATTGTTTGGAACCCATCCGGATACGATTGAAGACTCATGGAGAGAGCATTTTTTGAGTGCATCTGGTGGAAAATTTGCCATTACCCTATGCTTGACCCAAACCTTGGACCCGATGATTCCAACCGTGGCGCGAGATTAATATCCAGTCTGGAACCATTTTCGAAAAGAGATAGGGATTATAACTCGAATGCTGAGTCTGTGGATTCAATGATGATCAAGGTCGGGCAGCCAAGAGTTGCCCAGAGTTCAGGAAATATTGTTTATGATTGACTGCTGAAATGCAGTTAATATGTACGATCACCCTTTAATTTCCAGTTAAAGAGATGAGTTGTTTTCGAGAAACTGTGCAGGTTTGAGATATAGGCAGTGAATTCGCGATATTCACAAAAGTACTTGCATCTTTCAGGAGTCTTGAAAACTTATAGGGATTTCAGGGGGCTGGTGCCCTTCACAGTATACAAAACAACTGAGCATGAATCCTCTTGTTTCACTCTCGTTTCCGTATTTTGTTTTGTTCTTGTTTTTCCTCTTTTTTCCTTCATGTGCTTCACTTAATTTTGATAGAACCAAAGGAATGGAGAAGAACAGGAGTTCAATCGTAAATGTTTGAAGCATAAGATAAGTACCACCAAACAGACCGACAAAAGACGTGAAATTTGCTATTTTTCTAAGAAAATAGGATATAAAATACCTCTATGCAAGATTTCAACGTAATATCAATGTGTTAATGCAAAATGATTTTGGAGGGAGTAAGCGAATACTTTCTCATGGGTGAAGAACTCTGCGGGAAAGAGAACTAGCACTTAAGTAATCGTAATTATGAAAGCTGGGGGTAAAATGATATGAGATTGGGAAGGAATAAAAGAGAGTATGTGTGATTTTCTCGGAAATGTATGGAGGCCAGGCCGCACATCATACCAACAGTGACAAAGAAGACAAAATTCTCGACAATCTGATCGTAGATGGCGGGAGGAAAATTCGAATGGACGACATTGTATACGTATTTATGCCAATAAGGCTGCTGATCCAAAATATATTACTGCTGAGCTGATTGAGAGTGGTGGCGCATACTTATTTGTGTAGCTAAGTGAATAAATGAATGTGCGTGCTGTGAACGGTCATGTTCCAATTGATTCAAAAACACGGTTATCAGAGACGTCATCCGGTCACACCAGAAGGTCTGGATGCTACAAAACCTTTATTCATATACATATGTGTATAAACACACCTACTGTTCTAGTTTCCGAAGTCTAGAATTCCAAAACACCTCGTGCGCAAGGTCCGGGAACGTCCAGACCGTCCAAAAGGCGTATGGCACCTCTGGCAAATATTGCCTTACTCTTCAAGTTAAAGCAAGATGGAGTCGATTGAACTAATCACAGAGCGATTAGCCTACTTAGCGCCCTCGTAAAAATATCCAGCGGAACACTCATCAATAGGGCCATAAGAATAAATAGGGATAGGATTCAGGACGGCGTATGATTTCTGGGAAGATTACTATAAGCTCATCCTAGAAGTGAAAGGGCATAATTGTAGCATAATTATATTGAGGAATCTGAACATGAAAGCAAAAGTAACTTCTTCACGTCGAAATTCCCATATATTTCCTAAGAAAGTTCCACGTGCACTAAGCTAGTTTTCGATTTTCATATGGAGTAGTGCTGTATCATCTGAGAGATAATAAGTCGTCTCTCTGAAGCTAGAACGGCGCCAAGTTAAGACAGGAAATGACAGAATAGTGGATGGGGTGCTAGTACAAACATAATGGCGGGATGCAACTACCCAGAAATCCATGCTAGTATGTACTACTTTACTACTCCTAGGAATATCGTACGTATCATCAAACGCACTCGTGCAGAATGAATTGCGACAAAAAGTGGGAGGCTGAGTGCCAGTCTGGCATCGAATCTCGGAGCTCAGCCAAAGAACAGTTGTGTTAAGTAGATCGAAATGATTATTTATGTTATTTGATTCAGGACCATATGGACACAGTCATCTCCGAAATGTTTTACTTTGGAATGATTTTTTTTTTGCTCAAGTGATTGTCATAAATTTTTAAGTGGTCCGTACCAGATCTAATAGAACAAATAATATGCTTCTCATTATACGGATTATATCAGTTTTTTGACGAGCGGATTCCCTAGAGCTAACCTATTTTTTTAAAAATATTTGTTCTTCACGCAAAATTATTAGAATCAAACTTTCCCACAACTTTAACCTCTGGAGACAGCAGTAAACTGAAATTTCACGCAGACACATTTTTCACAGTCAAGCTTGAAATTTTCGAATCTTGAACGTGATTTATGTAACAGAAGGCCTGCTAATAATTGAAGCAAATCAAAAGGAATTAAATAGAACATGTTCAATAAACAAATAGTTTAGTTATACTTGTGAGTTTCAAATTTGACTTATCGGATAATTATATTTCAACTCCTTTCAAAATTGAAATTCTCATTTTAAATACTCTGAAGTCATGTCAAATATTATTCAAAATTAAATGAATTATAACGGTCAATAGGAACATTTTTTCTCCGCTCCTTTCCTCTCACTCCAATGCTTTCCCTCTATCATTACCTCTTCCACCCTTGGATCACGAGAACACATTCTGAGGAACCCTTATTCCCACCCCCTCAATTTTTCCTCTACTTCTTTCACCCTGCCACCCTGTATCATAATATTTTCTATTCTCCTTCCCCACTACTACACAGCACCTTACAAATTTGCTTTTGCTTACCTTCCTCTATTCCCACTGTTTCTCCTTAACCCTCTTCCTTTTATCCCCTTGTCTTCGTGTACCACACAAACCTCTTAACACCCTCTTTCACTTCCCCCTTCCTCACTTCGCGACTTTTCACACAATAACTACTCTCTTTCTCTAACGCCCTGCATTCTTACCCTAGGTATTTTCATTAATCTGTAACTCCCAACTTACCTTCTTCCTTTTTTTCGCAGTGCTTTCCCGTGCCCCTCCTTCTTTCTCGCTGTATTTACCTGACATAAGTATTCGCTCCTTCTCCTATTCCTCTTTCCTTCCCCCTTCTACAACTTACCTTTACCCCTTGTTTTCCTCATCACTTCCCTGCCTCATGCTCACGTATTTAAACTTCCCCTCTATTCCTCTTGTTTCTTCCGCAACACTCTTCGTTCTCTTTTGTCGGCATTATTCACCTGACCATAACTCCTTATTACTACTCTTACTTCTTTCACCTTCCCCTCATCCGAGATTTCTCATATGATAATTTTTTCTCTCTCCCTTACCCCCTATACTTGTGTTCACGAACCACTAAATCTGCACCTTTTACCATAACTTGCCTCTCCTCTTCCTCATCATTATCTTTTCCTATACAATCCCGTAAGCGCAATTTTCCTTTCTTCCGCTTCTCCAAGCGCTTCATCGAGAATCCTCTCCTTTCTCCACCGTTGGCTTCGTCTGACTACGCCTGACCATGCTTACTTGAACGCACTGTTCACACAGCCCGGCTGCCGAGGACCCCTTTCCACCTCGCGATCACCGCATGAACGCATCAAAGATGGTAAGAGAGGTGATTGACGAGTTACAGTTATTCACACTGTTGCTCACGCGTTAAATATATCTGATATTGGATCTTCTTGGTTGGAAACTGAGCTGTAGGTAATGAATTGGGAAGATGTTGAATAATTTAAATATTTCCTTTAACTGAACGCGCCCAAGTCAAACTTCTTTCTGAAGAATGTATTTATTTTTTCGAATTTATGTCTCTGGCTGGCATTCTTTTGTCACATTATTCTCCTTTGTGAGAAGTTCCTTCTTTGATTGTAAATTCTAAAATTTGGTCAGTAATTGATTTTCCCGTCTACCCGTGCCAGGACAAGGAAGTACTCTTTACCTCACATCGGCAGAGTAGCAGAACTGAGTGGAAAGCAGCGCATCTTTTTGCACTCAGTCTATCCTACTACGTTCAGCTTTTCGCGGCTGTCGTTAGACGAAGCCAAATTGAAAGACGTGCTTCAGAAACAAACAGATTTAGATTGTGATCCCGATGAGACTTAAAGGAACTGTTAAGGGTGAATTAACCGTTTAATAAGTATGTAGCTTCAACCTAGTTCGTGTAAACGTACAGTGCAAGTTGGTTGAGGTGGCTGATGATTCACCTGGTCCGACCTAAATGAGGAATAACAAACAACTTTGCCTGATAAGTAAGGCTGCAAGTCTAATGATAGATCTAAGAAGGATATAGCTCATGCAGCAGCAGCAATTGAACCACTCACCAATTATTTTGATGTCCTTTAGAACATTGAGGATTGCGGCAAGTCCATTTATTCACAGGATGAGAGGATGGATTGAGATCAAGACGCAATGAACGATGTTCAAGGAAACTTTACTAATGCAACAGATCAAAAGAAAAAGAAAATGCCGCCTATAATTATCTCTAAAGAGCTAGACGACCATACAGGATTTGTCAGTTTTTGGAAATCCTCCATAAGAGGGAAAACAACAATTCATTATTCAGGTTTTCCGTTCAAGCTAAGAATGAGGACCACTGCAAAACGTTAATAAGAAAATGAAATATAGTAGAATTCGAATCCTATACGTAGCACACCAAGAAAAAGGGAACAAAAAGGCTATGAATAGAGAGATTTTCCGAAATACCTCAACAGGAAGTAGTAGAGGATATGGTTCGACAAGGCGCAAAATATGAGAAGAAGGCAACATTGAAGACTAAGGGCGAGCTCCCTTTGGATCAACCTATCAATTTTAAAGATTTTCTGAACTCACAGTCCTCAAAAAGTCAAGAATATTCGATTCTTGTGCTACGTTCATGTGTATTGGGAACGTAACAGGAATAGGAAGAGCAAAAATGCAATGTTATAGATGCCAGAGGTTCGGCTATGGGACCGCCGACTGCAGAAACAGTCCTATATGCGTCAAACCGCCATATGCGAAAAAGACCATTCAAGAGAAACATGTAGCAAGAGCAAGGAGGTCCCTGCTGAATGCATCAGCTGTGGAGGGCTGGGTCCGGTCAACTATTTTAAGTGCACATCGCATCCAAAGCATCAGAGACAAATGAGGATTATAAATATTCCTGAGCCAACAAGAGCTGATTTCCCGGTGCTCTCGAGACAGCCAGCAGAAATTTAGACAAGCCATCAACATCGTGGAACACAAGACAGAAACTTGCATGATCCTGTGAGGAGCCACCAGTGACAAGAGATTGAAGCCCTGCAAGTTCTGATAGCTGGAGTAAGAAGACCGAACCAAATATATTATGAAGGTAAGATGTTGGAACTCAATGTAGAACTTTGCAGTAGTTTCTCGCACTTAAAAGATGACCCGATTAGGCTACAATTTTTATATAGTCCTTCAGAAATTGGCTGTGAAAAAGTTAGTTTCAACTCCTCAGAAATGACACATTGAGACGCCAATGATCTAAGGGGAAACCAAAGTAGGTTTAAGCAGTTCCTGGTCGAGCAACATCAACATGATGCTTATGATTTGAACGAAATTCAAACTCACTGGATAACCGCCATGGGTTCAGGAGCACTACCTTTGGCCGGTTGAATGAAAATCTATCTCATCTATAAAATAGAAGGCAATGTTCATCTCTTACCTGCCTTAGTTTTGGGTCTATTTGCAATTTCTCCTTTCCTACACATAACAGGACTACCAAGAAGAATATTAGTTGACCGTTTCCATCGTTACGAAAGGCATTTCTTTTACACAAGACTAAGTTTTTACCTCCTCTACAGAATTCCTAATACTTTTCCCATACAGTAAGGGGCGTCACATATAGCGCACAACGTGACCCTACTGAAAATTTCGAATTCCGAAATTGATCCCAACTCATCCAAAATCGATCTGATTCAAGAATTTTTTCCGAAACCTATCCGATCTAATCCGAAAACTGGACGAAACTAATTAGCAGCTTGTCTAGCTGAGTGCGAAGTCGGTCCGGAAAATAAGGTTTGACTCCGGCAAGAGTCCGCTTTCGTCCGAAATCTTTCCGTCTGAAACATAAGCTCCGGATATATTCCGGAAAACGGGAAGTGGTCCGATCAAATCCGGAATATGTCCGTTCAAAAACATGGACTCCGGGGATAGTCCCGCTCTATCTGAAATTTTTTTTGTTATAGTGAAAAAGGAAAGTGGTTCAATTGAATCCGAAATCTGTCCGTTCAAAAACATCGACTCTTGAACTGGTCTGGCTCTATCTGAAATCAGTCCCGAATTCAGAACCTGAAATTATTGATGGTAAAGAGAATCAGAAAACGGGCCGATCAAATACGAAATCTATCCGTCTGGCTCAATCTGAATTCAGTTAGGAATTCAGAACCTAAAATTATTTTTGCTCAAGTCAAAAACGGAAAGTGATCCGGATAAACCCAAAATCGGTACGGTTGAAAACATTGACTTCGAAAATAGTCCGGTCCTATCCAAAATTAATCCGCGACTTTGAGTTGTATTCTGGTAAAGTTAAAGTGGAAACGGAAAGTAAAACGTCCAAATTCGAAATCCGTCCGGGCAAACCATTTCCCCCAAAAAAATCCGCATCTATCGGAAATTAATCCGCAGCTCTGAAATCAGCCCAGAATTCAGAATTTGAAAACATTTTTGTTAAAGTCAAAACAGGGAGTGGTCCGAATAAATCCTGAATCTGTCTGTTCCGAAACATTGACTCTGAAAATAGTCCGGTCCTACCCGAAATAAATCCGCAGCTTCGAGTTGTATTTAAGTGAGGTTAGAGTGGAAACGGGAAGTCATCTGATTATTATATCTCCCTTTTAGTTTTCCCTCCAAAGATATTCAAGTCTTCCAACTACCTCCTCCACCATGGGATCAAATCATATCCTCTATCAGTAACAAACTTTAGGTCATGAAGAGAGAAAAGTATCATTGCGATAAAAATTTTCAATGTCAGTCTTTAGGTCTGCACATTCATTTCTGTAGATTAAAAATATATTCATTTAATTTGAAAGTCAACTATTTAACCGCGCAATTGAAGATGCCAGTCTAAAATAATTAAAACTAGTTGAAAATGGAGACTACTGACCTTTGTGTATAACCCCGCACTCGAGAGTTCGTTTTCGATGACCATGACGATAATTCCAAACATTCCCATGACGAGGGCGTAATCACTAATGCGCTTCCGCTTCTCGAAGAGTGCCTTCCGCCGGCCAAGGCGGTAACCGACGTTGGGTTTGTGCTTCGAGGCCGCCCCGATGCTGCCGGAAGGCCCCTTGAGTGAGCCGCCCCCGAGGCCTCGGTCCTCCATATAACGGGGGTACTCCGAATGGACTCCGACCAGGGCGACCGCGGCCTCCTCTCCGCCAGGCCCTCCGACACCACCACTTCCCCCACTCATAGGAACCCCGGGCCCTGCGGCCATTCCGCCACAGTTTTTCACCGCCCCGGGAATCGAGAGAGTGGACACTGGCTTCCGCAGCTGTAACATGATCAAACAGTTTTATAAAAATTTTACCTCATTTTCTCACTCCTTTTTCTAGCTACATCCACAACTACTAAGGGTTTTAAGCAACCATAGGCACAGGCAACTTGCTTCATTCTCCTGGCATGCAAAGTGTCCTAGAAAAGGGCTAGTCTATCTTGCCCCAAAAGGGCAGGATATACTTTAAACTCTTCATCCCTTTTCCGAAGGTGGTGTAAGTCTGATATCTTTTGTTTTCGTTTTTCTACGCTACCCCTACCCTTACTCCTTATGTCTTTCATCAAACCCGGGGTTTCATAGTCTTGGGCATCATTTAGGGGAAATCAAGCTGGAAACAGCTTGCACACTGGGTTGAATAGGTCTCATTCTAATAAACAGTGTTTCAATATTGAATCAAGAATAAATATTTGGACCTTCATTTCATAATATGCCGTTTTGTAGGCACTACTTACTTCCGCTAACTAAGCGACGATCTAACTACCGAGATCCGATGCTGAGTGACACACACATAATTCTCCTCTCTGAATTATCTATTTGCATCTTTTGAGTCAAAAATAAAAAACTTTACACCAAAAGTTATGAAACTCGAAATAAAACATATTGAAGAAGCGATAACGGTTCTCCAATATAGAATTATGTGTGAGTCTCTTCCCCCTGAAATGCGCCGCTTAGCTCCGGTTTACAGTAATTGCAGGAATGTGAAGAACCTTTGTTCACAGTAAATCAACTGAAATAAGGGAATTGAGACAAATGAGTTGAGGCTCTCCTAATTTCTCTAATCCCAAAAGAGAAAGTTCCAACTTTCTATTTGATCAAGAGATCTTAGGTTGATTCAATTTATGTGGCCTTTGTCAAAGATTGGGAATTCGTGTTCAGGCTTTCGGTGGTAAGTGTCGGCAACAGTGCAAGGTTGATCTATTTCCGTTAAAGTTGGGAATTCCCAGGAGGAAACTTCCAGAAATTTGAGAGGAAAAAGGAACTTACTGTTTCACTATATAATCATCAGGATCGGCTTGGTAAAAAAGATGAGTAAGGAAGTAGTCCAGTGGCGAACCGTGGAGTAAAAGTACAAAATTTGTTTTGAATGAGTCTGGGGAATAGAATGTTTAATTGATTCTAATTTTATTCTTTTAGAAATGCTTTTATCAAATTTTGATTATAAACCCTTTTTAGAATCGCCTTCAACTTGAGGCTAGCAGTTTGCGGGAAATTTGAATTGAGTTGAATGAGTGCATCTGAAATGAGAAACAAATCAGGATGAACGGTATAATTGGATTCAATGTATTCAATAGTTTTCATAATACGAGCAACGAAAATTCGACATTCGCCGCCTTCTCAGCGATGCGAATATGGCGGATTACTACAGAGATTTCTATTCGTCTGTAGTGGCGCATAGAAATAAGCTGGAACGGCGAAAGTAAATCAGCTATGCAAGCAAAAGAAATTGGAGAGTGTTTCCGTATTGGCATCACTGAGTCGCGCGCGTAATAGGCGTCAATAATGCCAACCCATCAACGTAATTGTATATGTGATTGTCACATGTTGTCAACCATTACCTAATAACTCTAATCTTTCTTATTTCGCAATTACTCAAGAGTCGTTGAGAGCCGAGTTTTCGATGCACTTTTCATGAAAAATATCGTACACGGCGAGTTTGAAATAGCGGAGATCACTGACTCTTGTGGTGCTGCCCTCGCATCGCTCGGGCTAGCAACTCCACACTCGTCAGTAATCTCAGCCATTCACCACTCGCCATGTAATATACTATTCTGTGTTTGTTCCTCAAATGAACAACACAATTTGATTTTCCTGAAAAATCAGGAAGAAAGGGTGGCTTTGAATTTGTTGCTAAATTTTTACTCGTTTCCTCGTGGAAATTTTTTATTTAGGATGAGAGTGCTTTAAACCTCCCCTGCATCAACGTTTAGAAGTATAAATATCTACACATGCAACCTGTCAATTTTCATCCTGGATAAAGATTCCATATTTCAAATTTTTGTTCAATTCTACCAATTCCTTTCACGGGATTATTGTTCCAATCTTCTAGGATAAGACATGCAATTTGCTAGATAGCGCTTCTTCTAGAAAAATCTGCATATCAGAGCATCGTGGTAAACATTTATTCTATAAAGTGGGTTTTCAACTTCATGCTTGTAGTTTTCAAATTTAACCAAAACGTTTCATGCCATTTCGAAAATAATTCTACCCGAGCAAGATGCATCTTCACTTTTTAATAATTAGAATTAAATGTCACTGGTCATCAGAAATTATAGTTTGGGATGATAATCATATGACGTGAAGAACAGTAGGATCATTTTTAATGCAGCTTATTTGTTGTGTTCTCGTAGTAGAATTTTTATTCCAAAATGAGAATACTGACTATATGGTTGTAGAAGTGGGATATGATAGGAATGTACAAATCGCTTTAACTCATAACTCGCCTGTAGTCTTTCCAATTCGTAGAATGAAATCTTGATTTCTAGAATAATTTGGATTTATTTGTGTTTTTCCTGAATTATAATTCTGCCTTATACGTAAGAATGCGTTTCAATGATTTCTTCAGTACTCTTTTCAGTACTGGAGTCGATTCTCCTTAATGTCGAAAATGTATTATTCAATGGCATTATTATCATATTCAATGAACATATAATCCTGTTCAGGATTAACTAGATGAAAACCCCGCTGATCGATTTCGAGCTAGCGGCGAATGCGGACCAATACGGCGCAGTCCCTTCTTCTAACCAGGCGTGGACGCTTTCCAGTCGGCCATAAATAGAGCGCGTACCGAGACCGGCACGCATTCTTCTCCAAGATCTTGAACCGTTTACACGGAAAACCTCGTACTATCAACCAAACCGCGAACCTTCAAACAGTCGCTCCTTCCAGGACCATTAACCTCCGAAGTTTGGGATTGAAAATGCTCTCCACTCTATGCTTACTTTGATTGGAAATTCCTGGTCCCTGATTGAACAAATTTCTATCTCAAATTCGTTCTTACCTATTATTAAGTCAGTCCTGGCCAAATTCAAGTTTTATATACAATGTTATTGAAATTATAAGAGTTGGGGACCTGAATTTTTTAAAGGAACAATGATCTGAAGCAGCAAATAGGTTCAAGGGATTGATTTTCACATACTGACACAATGGTTCATCAAAATTGTTTATTTAATAGTAGTTTCCTCTTATCTCATATTCGAATTACGATAATGCAGTTCCAAATTTACCTTCTCGCTGAAAAATTAACTGTTTCCAGAAAAAGTTCTTTTTTTTGGTAGTTACTTCGCCAATTCAAGTCTTTTTAAACTGAACAATTATTTCTGCGTACCTTTAAACTATTTTGTTCTTTTTTCTTAGTTTAAAAATTCCATGTTCTTTGCAGCAGAATCGTAGTCGCCTTCAATTAAGAAAAGGTAACTTTTACTTGGAAAATGGATCGATTTGGTTTGAGGATTCAATTGTTTTGTTGAGAGGTAGAATGTTTGACTGAAAATCAACAGTTTTACAGAAGGCTTCCGTTTAGCTGAACTTACATTTACCTGAACGCTTCCACGCTCGTTTAGCTGAACTAGAGCGGACCCCTCTACCGCCATTACTCTCGAGTAGACATGGCAACTGACGGTAGCAACCAATGAGTAGTCACCTCTAGAAACACCCATGCGGAGGGAGACAGTAGTGGGAATTTCCCCCGAGTTCAGCTAAACGAATGCTTACGTCGCGTAGCGGTTCAGCTAAACGTAAGTCTCCTGCATTGTGATTTCATAGATGAGTTAGACTGTTTCTTATTTAAAATCGGAATATGTTCTTCTTGCAAATATCAGCTATCGAATTTCACGTTGGAAATTCGAATACTTCATTCTTGCCTGAAAAGTGATCTTTTTAGGTTGGGATTTCAATCTTTGTTTAAATGGCCTCAAGATGTAATATTCTGTATTGAATGTTGTCTCTTTGTTT
>WSXT02111566.1:0-11180 GCA_011762715.2 Neuroterus valhalla
CCTTGGAATGAAAATCTCACCGTCCAAGCTGATTCATTCTTAGGGAATGAAAGTTCATTCTCTTAGAATGAAACTGATGGTTCAGTCGTTGCTTGGAATGAAAGTTCATTCCAAGGAATTTAGAGTGTAGACTTGCATTTTGGGTCTTTCAAAACGGGTGCCAAAGCACGATCAACTATGATCCTTCTTTCGATAGTTATCGAGTTCACAGATGATTTTTCATTGTTTTTTGTATGATCAACATTGGAATTTCCATTTATTGAGAAAATTCAAAAAGTTGTATTCACGATGCCAAAAAGAAACGTTCCTTCTCTGTGACTTTCTTTTTAATCTTGCGTTAGTTGGCTTAATATTCTCATTTTTGTTTATATTTCTGAATTTCGAAAATGCAACAACTCCGACAATTTAGTTTTTATCAAAAAAAAAAATCATAAGGATCAATCGTTTCGCTTTTTACCTACGATAAGAAACCGCACTTACAATTTTTGGATCTTAGGAAAAAGATCCAAGAAAATTTTCAAAATGCTCCCCCTCTTTTATGTTCGATCCAAAATGGCTGGTTAATAAACTCGACTTGTACCTTCGGTTCTTCAAAGTGGGTGCCAAGGCACGATCGAATATGATCATTCTTTCGACAGTTATCAAGTTCACAGATTATTTTTCATCATTTTTTGTGCGATCAAAATTAGACTTCTTGAGAAAATTCAAAAAGTTGTATTCATGTTCTTGTAGGGCTCCAACAAAAAAACTTTTTTCTCTTTGACTTTCTCTCCAATCTTGCGTTATTTGGCTAAAAATTCTTATTTTCTTTTATATTTTTGAATTTTAAAACTACCATGACTGAAAAATTTTTTTTAATCGAGAAAAATGATTAGGATAAATTGTTTAACTTTTCAAGTTTTACAAGAAATTGTACTTATAATTTTTGATTCTTGAAAAATAAGTCCAAAAAAATGTTCAAAATGCTCCCCCTCTCTGATTTTTCATCCATAACAGCTGGTTCACGGACTCGTCCTTCCTATCCCGGTTTTAAAAAAGGGTGCTAAGGCACGATCCAATATGATCATTCTTTCGAAAGTAATCGAGTATACAGATTACAGACTACAGACAGACAGACACCTTGGTAGAAATCGTTTCTTCTGACTCAGGGGTCTCAAAACGTGGGGATCGCAATAAATCCCCGAATGTCAGTTTTTGCATAGAACCTTCTAATACCTTCGCATAATACCTTCTCATTCAGAACGAGGATGTAAAACTTCTGATAGTTTTTAAACAAAAACTTTCTCGAAATTTGTCACCTTTAGAAGTTACGCCATTTGTATAAGGCTCGAAGAGTTAATATTGATGAGATAGCCTCATACATATTATGAATTCGATTTCTCGTCAATGCAAGTTACTAACTAATAGGAGGAAAAATAGGTTCCTGCAGACCATCATGTATTCAGAATCATTTATCAAATGTGATCATACCATTTTCTAGCGAGAAAGCATATATTTGTTGAGGGGATGTGTATAGATATAATCTCTTGTAGACAGACAGTCATCAAATAGATAACTTCTAATTTGATTCCACGCTCCTGTTTGCTTATAGCCTATAAATGTAAAAAAAAACAATTATTCGGGAATTATGATATTAAAATTTAAGACAGCAGATGTTTGATATCTCACAAATTCTGACTTTGAAGAGGTATGATTTTTTAGAATATTATTTGGAGAATCGGAATTATGGAGTTCTTTTTCTGAATTCCTGTTCTTCCCTTCTGAATTAGGATTAGGATTAGAAAACTTACGTTCTGTTTCAAAAACTTCTTGTTTTTAGGCAATTTTTGTCATTTACGAAAATTCTACATATCCATAACTAGAAATTACACTGCCTCACTTGAATTCAATGTTGTAACTTAGAATTGTGATTCGATTCGGAACTTCTTTCTTCCAAATTGGGGTAACTCTAGTTCTTAATGCCAATTCTTCTATATTTATTTGAGATTATTCCTGTTTCAAATTAAAATTGAAGCAATAAAATATGCCTCGAGATTCGGGAGTTGATAATTTTTTAGGATTCCGTAAAAAGTTTGAAATAAATCTTTCAATCAACAACTGCAAGATTCTTATTTATATATTCAGAGTAGTTTTAACTATTTTCTTTCACGAAATATGATAATGAAATCAAGATTAACTTTTGAACCTTCCTTGCTCGAAACAATATATTTTCTTGCTCCGATACAAAATATACTCGAAAACAATACATTTATGTTAATTTATTGACAGGTTACCCTGCGCTTTGGAAAAACTGGTATCTCGAAGATGAAAGAGATTTTTTTAAATAAAATTTTTCTTAAGGAAGTTTACGCTCTTCAACGTCTAGAGCTGTGACAAACAATACCTCGTTATCCGTATCTCTCCTTATTTTTGACAAACTTATTATTTGTCTAGATACAACGTGCCTGCACGTCAACGAGGTATGGAAAAAACGATAAACTAATTATTCGTGCATTCTTGCTTATACAAAAAAGTTTAAAATAATTTGGGATACGCTTTTTTATCCTCTCTTTCGACATTGTATAAACACAAAGTACATAAAATCGACGAAAAAAGATAAGTAACACAGACGTCGTTAATTCTTCAACATGAAGGAATGAGGAAAATTCACGATACTATAAATAGACTGCTAAGAAGTACTCTGATATCGGTTCCTTCTCTCAAATGAAAATTTCTCCAACTTCTCCAGGCTACAAAACGTGGCCTGGAAATGGAGGCCATACGTGGCCCTCGCGAGTTTTGAAACCAGGATCATTCTGAGCAAAATATGTGAGGTACTTTGATCAAGACATCAAGAAATCCTAATCGAAGAACTAGAGTAATTTAGGATATAGTCCAGAATATCCTGAACTATAAACTGGAAGCTGATCAAGATCAACGTGTCTGGTAGCTTCCGGACGTTTTACCAGGTCAGAAATGACATCAGCTTTGAGAAATTTTGGATGATTTTTACAGTTTCATATGTATGTGACTACTTCATCTGAGACATGATTATGGTGGTACATCAGGATTTTCCAATAGGTCCTTAGGAAAAAATTCTACAGGAAGCCTCCTATGAATTCATGTTCATGGCTATCGAAGTTGCGCTTAAATTCAATGAAGATTGTTCCTGTGTATTAGATGATGCACCACGTATCCAGAATCGGATTCTACAGGAAGAATCTCAGTATCCACGTCAAGGGTCACCAAAGTTGACCTCAAATATTATTTAGATGCTCCGCATGCATCGAATTACGTATTTGAAAGAAAATTCTGCTTGAAAACTCTAAACCTAAAACCATCTAGACTGGAACCAAAATTGACGTTTCCCAGGAAACTTCTTGCAGATGTCTATTTTAAGAATCTGGTATAAAACCTTATGCACACGGACCAGTTCAAATGAATACGGGATCACTGGTTACACTAGATAATAATTTCCAGGAGCTTTACTGTAGAATTTCATTATGGAGACCTAGTGCGGCACCCCGTGCACCGGGAACATCTAGACTGAAGGGAGCATCGACGTCGGTAACCCTGCATTCGAAGTCAATTTTAGTGATGCTCTTCGTCCAATTTCCAGGAGCCTCCCTGTGCGATTTCATTTAAAATACCTATTGCGGCACCTGATACACCAAAGACATCTATACCGGATTGGAAAGAAACGCAGCTGACTATGCATATCATTTCTCAAGAAAGAACCTGTGGAATTTTATTCTCGAGACCTATAGTGTGAAACCTTATCTATAGGGACAATATAGACCTAACTTCATGTGAATTTTGGTAATCTTTGTTGTCAATTCTTAGGACACTACCTACAGGAAATACACTTATGGCCACATCTCACGACCATGAGGTGAGTGACCACATGCACGACGAAATCACAACGCAGGACCGGCTAAACACATCTCCTCTTTCTAAATTTTCTTTTTTCTGATGAGAAAGTGAGAAAAAGCGAGAAGTCCGCGTCCCCCTTTACGGCGTGCGATGTATGAGCACTCTCGTACGAGTTGATATGCGCGCTAGGGTGTATGATAGCTCTCCTGTCCGCGAGATAAGGGTCCCCATCTACACTTGCTATCCACTCATCTTCCAGATAAATCTTGGCACAATCATCCAACCCAAAGTCCATAACAATTTCTCGTGTGTACAAAGAGCATCTACGAGATGTTCTTTCCCATAAGCATACATCTTTAAGTCATCCATATAAAATATGAGTAACCTTATGCTCACGAAGATTAGTTCCTCCACAGAGGTACCCATGAGAATGGGAAGTGCGACAAACAGTGACAATAGTGTGATGCAGAAGAGGGCTCATTACGTCAACCTGAAAGACACTTCTCTGGAAAGTAACGCTGTTGGTTGTCACACGATGTTTTCCAGAAGTGATGGTAAATCTTGTCTTCCGGAGGGGGATTATTCTCTCGATGCATCCTCTATATCTGAATAAACCTTCAAGCTTTTTCATAGATAGATAATAAGTTCTTGGGAATTTGAATCAAAAGCTTTCTGTTAATCAATCCAGGTCATCAACAGACTGCGCTTGTGGTTTGCAGCATCTTTGCAGACACTCCTGTCGATCAGCAGGTTTTCCCGGCAGTCTGCTGCGCCTCTTTTTGCTCCTCGATGTCCGTAAATCTCACTTCATACAGGTCCAATTATCCAAACAATCCTGTCATTTAGGGAAGATGTAGAGATCTCATACAACCTGTTCAAATAAGTTATTGGCCTGTAGTTGCTTGGGTTGGACAAGTCGCCCTTTCTTCGGTAGGAGCACAGTTCGTCCTAACACCAGACACTGCGGAATCAAGATCGCGACTTTGAATATGAGGTGAAGATGCAGGCAAGATCTTGGTGTGTAGAAGTGAACTTCTTCCGCCGACAGTTCCTAATACAATCTGGACCAGTAGCGAAGAAGTCCTTCGTGCCCCTTAAGACTTTCTCAAACTCCTGAGCAGTGATTGGTGGGAATTTTTCTTGGATATTATGAGGGTATTTCTAGGCTCCTCAAAACGTTTTCTTAGTGCCTCCATTCAATGGACGTTTTACTTTGTGAATCCCCCTAAAAAATTTCTCGGATTTTTCGGATTTTGGTATATTTTTGATAAAAACAGGAGGATCGCTGAAGAGGCGCGATCGGTCAGCGAGGAACTTTTTACTCTCCCTCATCCATCCCTTCCTCTTTTTCATTCTCCTCCTTCCTCAGATAGTACTCATATTTTGTCAACAATAGGCTGGTTGATGGTCTGCTTTACATTTATAATTTGTGATGATGGATCCTCATTTCATAAGCGAACCTTCGGACCCTTGCCGTAAGAGGCTTACCGGATTCTATGTAGCCAATCGCACACTGCTTACTTGACGCTATTAGTCTTTCCCAGCGAGTCTTCTTGTTTAGTTATTGCAAGCGCTTTTTAGTCTTTTCATTTATCGTTGGCTTTGACCTTGATTCGAATCAACCGAAGCTCTTGCCGCATCAAAAGCTGAGCAAGTGATGGTTCAGAGGTCGGAATCCTCCGAAAGATCTTCACGAAGGGTACCAACCATTTCAACCAGATTATGGGGCCTGGACAGAACCTAGATGTCCCTGAAATCGCCATCTACTCTTAAGGGAAGCCATGTTTCAGGAGTTGGGCCTAATGTCGCTACCTGATTTTCGTCTGCGGCTTGTTCCTTTAGTGGTTGAGGAAGATAATTTAATGATCTACAATTTTTATCTGTAATAATTTTACGATAAAACTTATCGTTTTGAAGAAAATCGCGAAAAACCCATTTTTTTACCTTTGACCTCTTGTCAATTTTTTTGCTCGTACCGGAACGATGGAGAGTTTTGATATGTTGTTTTTAATTACGTTTTGAACAATTCTACCCATTTTCAACTTGATGGGAATATACATAGCACCGAATTTCTAATTTGACCGGACTATTCCTGTAGTGAGTAATAAGTGGAACAATTTATACTCATGATGTTTTTTGATGAGAACGAAATTGTCAGAGGTATGGCATTTTCAAAATTTGAAAATGTAAACAAAAATGAGAATTTTAAGCTAAACTACACAAGATATGGAAAAAAGTATAGAAGACAAAATGTTTCTTTTTTAAAGCCCTACAAGATGGACTTCACAACATTCTGAATTTTCTCAAAAAATCGAACATTTAAATTTCGATCCCACAAAAAAATAATGGAAAGTAATCTGTGAACTCGATACCTTTCTAAAGAATTATCATATTCAATCGTGCTTTGACACTCATTTTGGAGAACCAAAAATACAATTTGTGTTCATTAATCAACTGTTTTGGATCAAAAATGAAAGAGGGGGAGCATTTTGGAAATTTGTTTGGACTTTTTTTTCTAAGACTCATGAATTTTAGGTTCGGTTTCTCGTAGGAGGTAATAAGTGAAACAATTTATCCTCACGATTTTTTTTTTTGTAAAAACAAAATCGCCAGAGTTATGGCATTTTCAAAATTCAAAAATATTATTGAAAATGAGAATTTTTAGCCAAATAACGCAAGGTTGAAAAGAAAGTCAGAGAGAAAAAATGTTTCTTTTTCGGAACCCTACAGGATTGAACTAATGCAGACACAAAAGATTGATAAAGAAAAGTTGTTCACCCGAAAAATATCTGTAAATTTGTTATAACTTTTCCCTTCGGACGCGTAGTTTTTGTTTAAATTGTAAAAATAGAATTAAAAAATAGAATTTCTAGGAAAACTACACGACATCTGAAAAAAATCAGGCAACAAAACTTTTCTACCGTTTTGGACAAACTTTTATCGAGTGCACAGCACGAGACACGAATCGAGAATATATTCGATAAAGCCGACGAAGCTTTAACAAAAGAGAATTCACACTCATCAGATTAAAGTAGTCGACACTTCGTCTTTGAGTTTTACAAGTTTTTTATACAAATGTAGGGAGGTATAAAGGCCAAACGCGTAGCGCGAGGTGAGATTTACATCGAGCGCGGAGCAGGAGATCCAAAAGAAGCGTAGGTGCGCTCAAACTTGCGAGCGAAGCGAAACTTCCTTTCTGTCTTCGTATTCTTGGAGGTTTTGCTCCAAAATTTTTTTCTGGTGTAGTTGAAAGTCTCCTCTCATATTTTTTGATTCGGAACTTATACCGTTCGCTTGAGAATTCTACTGTTTCTACTGTTGGAAGTTTGCTTATTTCCAGCCTAAATTACATTTTTTCCTTGAAAATCTGACCGCTCCATTTTAAGTTAAAAATAATCGTTTCTGAAGTAAAAACTCAACGTTTCTTTTCGGTAAAGGAATCGTATTCTCTTCTGTACCCGATTGAAAATCAAATTACAGTGTAGGAGGTTTAATTATTTTTTCAGAAATTGAATTGTTTAGCTTGAGTTTCGTTGGCAGAAATTCATCTTCTTCGGTTACAAATAAACTTTCTCTCGAAATGCAAAAACAAATTTTGCAGCAGGTAAATCCATTTTCTTGAATCCTATTTCTTGGGGTCAAGAAAATAGTCTTTCACACGAGTAATTTTTATTTGAATCAGGTAAACATGTTTTGCTCATTCAAAGAAATGAATTCTTCAGTCGTATTCTCTTGATTAAAATTAATATTTCCTCCAATCAAGGAAATTATCTCTTCGGTTGAAAACCGAATTTCATCCTTGAAATCAGATTTGTCCTTCAAATAAATATTTTCTTGATCCAATTAGTTCGATTCTTTGTATTGACCAGGATGCATTTAAATTGAATAATTTCCTAGACTTGAATCAAGTTGTTGTTAGATACAGTTGTTGTTAGATACAGCTTCAAGACTCATAGCCTGCATGTTGAAGTATTATCGTGGTTATCGCTGTAGTCTTGACACACAATGGGCCCAAGTTCGTTCCCTGCTGGTGGTAGATTTTTCATCGGATGTTTCCGTTTCAGGTTCATCAGGATTTCAGATTATATCAATTCTTCAAATTTAATATGCATAGTAATTATAACTGAATAGAAAGTTCAATTATAATTTAGTTAGAACAAATTCGGTTGTTTATTTAGGAAAATATGTACTACAATTGAAGAAAAATATACTTGATTGAACACTCGTATTTCTTGGACCAAGGAAATATTCATTTAAATCAGTAGTTTATTTTTTTAATACAAATTTTCGAAATTTCGGCACATACAAATAGTGTTTTGAGCATTTAAAACATTTTATTGAATTTGACATTTTTATTTTTAACACGAATAACATTTCTTTCATTCAAAAAAATATTACCTGACGACAAACAACTCGTCCTTTCGAATCAGACAATGTTAAATTGATCCTATTAAAATTTCTTTGGCTGAAATAAATAAATTTTACATTCAAAGTTCATGTTTTTGTGCTTCAAATAAATATTTGTTTGCACGCATTCAGCAGTTTGATTTACTTCAGCCAAGTAAACTTTACTTGGTACAAGTATTCTTTTTCATCAGTGTAAAAATTCGTTTTCTTAGCTTCAGAATTCATTTATTTGGCTGAGAAATCAAAAACACTCGGTTGGACATCCGTCAATTTGAAAAGAACATTAATCTCCCTAATAGAAGACCCCTGCTTTTGGTTTGGAATTTGACAATGTGAATAAAATTGTATGGATACCGTTGGAACCTGATTTTTTAGTTTGGAGATTTAATTTTCCAGAAAAAATCGTCTTCATTGTTTGAATTTAACGGGTTGGAAAGTCGTGTTTCTTGTCACAAAACATTTTCGAAACCTCAAATTAAAGGATTCTATTTTTAAAAGCATCTTTCCTGACTCTACCTTTGAGAACATCATACCAATCTTCCTACGATGATTTTTCAATTCATAGCCAAGAAAAACTTGTTTATCTGCTCATAAATTCTAGGCATGAAGAAACACATAATTATCATGAACTTCACCAGAATTTTTCCATACGTACGCGATTCTTCTTTTTCCACAGCATAGCAAGCACATGTGGAAGATAACACGTGGAAATCCATCAAGAAGGCTTTATCTTCATAGTGAAATATGCTGTTGTTAATGTTTACGACATCAAATTTTGAACAGAAATTTTGGTCGAAATTCTCGTAAAATACGAGACTCGTTAAATTTTACGTCACGTTTATGGAAACCAGCTTGTAGGCGCAAGAGGTCGTTCTATAAAATGTTGACCGACATAAAACATATACGTCTGAAGCTTTTACAAAAGCTAATGCAACGTTAGCTCGAGAGAAAGCTACTCCGTTTGATTACAGATTCTTAACTCGTCCATGTATAACAATCGTTTGGCTACCAAGTCTAATCAGGATTTCGACAAACCTCTCTTTCTCAAGCCCCATGTTGCAGTACCGTAACTGCCCTTTAGCAGCTTTGCACGTCATAGCAACAATAATAGTCCAGGCATTGCGTCGAAAAAATGAGTAAAACTCCCGGAAAATTCCTTTTTCCCATTTTTTTTTAGAGAACGCTTCATTAAGGGGTCCTCTTTGACATATCAAAAAAGTGTCCTCGATTAGGAGGGGGAACACGGTTTTTTTTTGGAAACATTTCCAAATTTTGCGTTTGCGTGTACGGATAATTCCCATTCCATCGAAAGGCAAAATGTCCAACAGGTGAAAGAAAGAAAACCAAATTATGAGAAAATTTGGTTCGAAAAATATTCCGCTATCTCCAATAGGTTCCGAGTTATGATACACTAAAAATTGCCAATTTTTTGGATTTTCAGCGAAAAATCGCTGAATTTCAAAAACCACTCTTTACCTTCCTTCCCAATTACTTTACAGATAAGTTTACTGTTTTTTCCTATTTTCAGGGGCAAAAAAACAAGGTTTAGTTTTTTCCAAATCAATCGTCATAAGTTAAGTTGAAGGAAATGTTGGTAAAAGATGAAATAGAGTAAACAAAAATCTTCGTACATCTGAAAAAGATGAAGTCTTCTAGCCCTTTTAGTTAAGGAATTGCAAGGTTTCAGAAATTCCCTCTTTTTGGGCATTTTTGACCAAAACCGGTTTTTAAACAATATCTTGTTTCCTGCGAGACCCACAACAAAAATCATAAGAATTTGATAAGAGTGGAGTCGATTTAGCGTAAGTTAAAAAAAAAGTGTCCTGAACCTAATGGGTCACGAGATATGACCTTGAAAAGTGCACTTTTTCTGCATAGAGGCACCTGAGTGTACCGTAAAGAAGAGGTACGGCCACATTTCGAATTTTGTGTCCAATATGTGCGTAAAACTCATTCTAGATGCATAATACGTCTTTTGCCGTCAATAAACAAATAATTTTTCATAACAAAATCTTGCTGCCACCACTTTTAATCACTTTTTAGCCATTTTTTGTACTTTCGTGGCAAAAAAGTAATTGTAATTGGTGCAAAATGTGTAAAATATTTTTTTGTCAATAAATCAATTTTTCGTCATAATTTTTCAATAATTGTTCATAACAAGTTCTTTTTACAACCGCTTCCGAGTATTTTTTTAGCACTTTCGTGCATGATACTCAAAAACTACTCAAAAGTGTTTAACACAAGATTTTGTTATAAACAATCATTATTCAAATTATTTGTTTAATAATTAAAAGATATGTATCAAATTTCCAGACAATTATGATTATTTTCTTGGCACAAAAGTACTAAAAACGGATCTCCACGTTTCAAGACCCCCTGAAGCCGAAAATCATGTTTTGCCGACGGTGTCTGTCTGTTGGTCTGTATGTCCGTATGTCCGTCCGGCCGTCCGTCCGTGAACACGATAGCTCACGAAAAAATGGACGGATCGAATCGGCCTTTGACACACTTGTTGATTGTTGCGAAAGAAAGGATGAGTTCGTTAGCCAGATATTTTGGACGAAAAATGGAAGCGGGGGAGCATTTTGAAATTTTTTTTGGAATTTTTTTTCCAGGATTTGAAATTGTAAGTATAGTTTCTTATAGTGCATAGAAAGTGAAACAATTCATCCGAATGTTTTTTTTTATAAGAACAAAATTGTCAGAGTTGTGGCATTTTCGAAATTCAAAAATTCACGCAAGATTGAAAAGAAAGTCAGAGAGAAAAAATGTTGTTTCCTGGGAGATATTCTGGGGATATTTTGTAAACTCGATAACTTTCGAAAGAGTGATCATATTCGATCTTGCTTTGGTAGCAATTTTGAAGGACCAAAAAGACAAGTCGAGTTCGTTAACCAGCTATTTTGGATCAAAAAAAGGAG
>WSXT02111577.1:0-11180 GCA_011762715.2 Neuroterus valhalla
TAAAGTAGTATCGTGCGTGTCAGCTTCACAGCATTTACTGCGCGATATGGGGGACCGCGGACCTTTTTTTTTTTTTTAGGATTCGTGTATACTATGCGGACGGGTAGTACCAAATTTGGCTTAAAATATACCCTGATAGTGTTCTTTGGTATCTTGTGTGAGGTAAATGGTGTAAGTTTGTAAAATATCTAGTTAAATTGAGTAATAATTTATTGTATAAATCATGCACACAAAAAAAGTCAATATCATGTTAAATTGAAAAAAATGAAAGAGAAATGTTGAGCTTCATTCCACCAACAAAACTTAAAATAATTTAGTACGACACAGCACTCACAATCCAGCATTACCAACCACCGCGCAACTTCCAGGTGCTACGGTAAATAAACAATTGCTTTTAGAAAAAAAAATTTTGAACAAAAATTGTAGACAATTGTGTGAATCACAACTTTTGTTTCAAAAGTTTTGCGATAGTACCAAAATCAAAAAAGATATTTGATCTACAAAAATGTTCAACCCTCTTTTTATTTGTTTAATCGATTTTCAAGCAACCAATAAGCAAATTCGAGAAAATATTAAATTTACTAATTTGTAGATCTTATTTTCGTCATAAAAAATGATATCCTCTATTTTCTTGATTAAATTAAAAATACGACTGTTATACGCGATACAAGAAATCACCCATTAATTCAAGATGGCGGACAACCTGCAAAGGGTTGATGGTCGAAAACTTGGATTTAAGCTTCCTATATGGTACCCTAAAGATGGCAAAAACAATTTTTCTTACCCAATGAATTGCAATAATAAAATCTAAATAGACTGGACTATATACGTATAAATTAGATGCTGAATATAAAAAAACTAAGAGTCTCATCATGAAACTAAGGATATCAATGAATTCGCTTCGGAAATACCCTTAGGAGATTCGAAAATGTGGATAAGAAATAATTTTTCAAACGAATAGATTATTATTAATTATTTGGCCATTGCTATTGACAAATCTTCCAATCTAAGAACGTTCACGTGATTCTCAAAACTCTCTTAACAACAAATTTAACCCTTTTTCGACTTCTCCCGAAAGTGAGAGATCATCTGAATTTGCTGAAGAATTAAGCTTACTTCTACCTTAGATCGTACCTTCTTTATCTTTTTCCTTTAAATTTTTCTCCGAGTCTGCCAGCATTGTACTAAACATTAGCGGAACAATGGGCAAAATTGCCTGAGTACTCCCTGTTGAAAATTCCTCTTCTTTCTTATTTCCTATCTTTACTCTGAACCTTGTCTCTCTAAATGTTTTATTTATTCTCCCAAACAGCTTCTCATCTACTCTACTTCCTTCCATAGCTTGCCACAACACCCTTCCCTTGACTGAGTCGAAAGCTGCTTCAAAATCCACGAAGAAGGAAACTGGTTTCCCTCTCCCCTGCCTCAAATTCCTATTTATTAGATAGATTAGAACGTCAATATTACCTGACATTCTAACCTCTCTATGATCACTTCAGCATCAATTTTATAACCAACCGACATAAGTATGATTCCTCTCTAATCCTCCACCTTTTTACCCTCGCCTCTCTTCAATAGCGGAATCACTAATCACATCCTCCATCCTTCGGGCCTTCCTTTCCTTCTATATCTTGTTATAGACTCTCCTCGTCTCCTCTTTCACCCCCCTCCCATCTTTCAGAGCTCCATTCTTAATGCCATCCTCTCTTGGTGCTTCATTTCTTTTTCGATTTTCTATTGTTTCGTTCACTTCCCCCTGAATTATATTTTCCTCCTATTCTTCTCCTCTCTTTATTACCTTGCTTCTTCTAGCAAACCTTTGAAGTACTCCGTCCACTCATTCCTTCCTTTCTCCAGCTGTCTTTTCTCGTTCAGCATTCTTTCATACGCTCATTTTCGTCTACTGTACTCCTTTTTTTGAATTTTTCCTTTCCCTTATTCTTTAACACTCTTCCTAATTTTCTCTTTACCCTCTGTACATTCCCCATCCCAACATCCCTTTCTCACAGTTCCTCCATCTCCTTTTAGACTCACCTCTTATTTTTCTTCTCAATTATTCCCTTTATTACTTCTATTATCTTGCCTACCCCTTCTTCTTCTGTACGCCTCTCAGATTATCACTCTTCTTTCTTCCTCCTAGTTCCCTAAACTTTTCTCCTCCCCAGCAGCCCTTAATCAAACAATTAAAATAATTATAAATCATAAATTTGCATTTGACATTCTTTTTATCATTTAGTATTTGAACCTCCTCTACTCTTACTACACATAGTAGAAGTCTGCGTATATAGATATGGATTTTGGAAACCTTATTTTGAAAAACGAGCGGTTCATCCGAAAAAGCAAATACATCAATAAATTCTTTCCATAATGTCCTCTGGAGAAAAAGAAATAAAGATAAAACTATTATTTTTCGAACAATTACATTTTTTATTATTTTTAGGAACGTTCTTCCTGGTCACGTTAGCGAGTAGGCTTGGAGAGAATGAAAAAATTAATTGAATAATTCTTTTCGCAATTAAAATTTTTTCTCTTTAGCATGAATAAGAAGAACGTTCCTTGTTTTGATCAAAATTTTACGGTTGTTCTCTCACTATGTGTAGCAAGAGTGTAGTCAAAGAAAAGAAAAGTGATTTGAAAAATTTCACCGGAGGATTTAATTTCCAAAGAATAGAACAATTTTTTGGCCTGGAGTTTGAACAATTTGAAATTATTTGTTGAATTTTTCAGCAAATAAATAGAAAATTCCACAAAAAACGGTAGAATTTTCGAAAAAAGATCATTTCTAACAAGGGTCGAATTTTCAGGCGAGGGAGATTATTTAGTCATCAAGAGAAACCGATTCGAACCAATTGTTAAATCTTATAACTGAAAGACGATTTTCCTATGAATATCCTATCTTTTGCAATTGCCTATTATTTTTCTAGACAAATCATAATAATCATCAGCAAAAAGAGTGATATAATTTGTAGGAATTGTATGAATTTTCCATTGGAACACAACAAATTATTCGAGGGATAAAAATTTCAAACTGATTAAAGGACTGTTCTTTTGTTCATGGCAAATTACATTATACAATCTAAAAAACTGAAAACCTTTCGTTCAAATTTATTATTTTTTCTTGTCAATTGAAAGCACGTTTTAGTATTATTTTTTGTTCCCAAATTGAATTAACTAAAGTCGATACTCCCGTAAAGATAGTTAAGAATACTAATTTTTGTAATTAGTCATTGAATTTGAATGCAATGCCCTTTTCATGCGGGTGGTTTGAAGTTCCTATGCATGCACAAAACAGACATAAGGGTAGTTAATAATGATCAAAAGGCAGCGGATAATGTTCTTGAGGATGTTAATCGCGAAGGAAATATATCTTCTTCGTGTTTCATATCATGTTCTTCATTTGTTCGTACCCTCATTTCTGGTCTTCGATCAAATTACGTTCTTTTTGAAAGAATTAGTGCAAGCAAATCAGTACCTTTCAACAATAAACATTGACATCAATGGACACCTATTTGTTGCATCTAATCTTTTTAGAAATTTTATACCTACTATTCGCATCTATCTTTTTGTCAGCAGTAGATAAACTTTCAAGATATACGAAATTATCAACTTGTTCTTCTCTCTCATCATCTCAGAAAATGCATTATATTGTTTTCTCACTTCTCATTCCAAAAACGCAATTACTTAGACTTTTTTCACATTTAACTTAAGAACTATACCCTTCAAGTTGGTGACCGTTTTGTTTATCATCCTCCTTAAGTCTTTGCCTGATTCTGCTGTGACAATCATATCATCTACAAACGTAAGCGTAAGCCCGAATCACTCAGCTGCCCTTGCAGATTATAACAATAATCGCCTCTCTCCAACCATTTGGAACTTCACTGTTCACAGCACACAAATTCATAAATTAATTAATTCATTCATTCGTTCATTCATTTATTCATTCATCTATTTATTGATTATGGATAAAATTTCGTTGATATCAATTCTTCTTTCGCCACCTACGCGTAGCTACGGCTGGGTTTTCTAATATATCATTTCATGTTTCACCGCTGTTATGCTCCGTCGACCAAACCCAAATTGCTGAATATTTATCAAAAAAAGGTGAATCCCTGAAGGTCCGTTCTTAAATAAGGTGAGGATTGTTTCTAGAATTTTGACTTATCCATCTCCCTTTGTAAGGCTTCTTCTGTAGTAAGTATATACCATTTAACATAGGCGTAAGATTTCTTCGAACCTCATACCTCTTAAAACGCTTAACGTTCCTGAAGGATGACCCCTAAAGAGGAAGATGGATTCACATACAAAGAAAGTGAATTTTCAACGGAAAAAGATCACTCTTTAACAAAAAAGTTGTCTGGACAGTAGAAATTTGTACAAAAAGATATGACTCCAACTGTGGATCCAGTAAAAAGGGTTCCTCATACATAGAGCGAATGTTTGACAGAATACTTAACTTGTCGGAAAAAAATTTATTCAAACTGTTTGGTGAAATTTTTAACCCAAAAAGGATAAAGTCTCAACCAAAAATATAATAGCAGAATTTTCGAAGGAAAAAATGAACTTCCAACCAGAAAAGATGACTACTTAACAAAATATTTGAATTTTCCAATTGATAGTAGAATTTTCGACCGAAGGAGAAGAATCCCGAATCAAAAATTTAATGAAAGGCTTTTTATTGAAAAATAATGAACTTCGAACCGAAGATTTTCTTATGAATTTTTTTGATTCAGAACCTAAAATACAGATTTTGGACTCCTGATAGGAAATTATACTTCAATGTCTGCTCTATTTGGAAAATTTACTCTTTTTTACTTCGGCAATTCGGATTATCCCTAAATTATAACTTTGCAATGCTGATTTTATTATATAATTATGTAAATCGGAGTTGTATAAATACAAAGTTGAAAACCTGAAATAGAAGTTCCAACCTAGATGGCTTGAACATACTTAAAAACAAATTTTGACATGAACAGTAAGACGATATATAATGCAAAACTGGAAACAGATCTGAGCATTGCTTGATTTTTAAAGAAATATCCGGCCATTTCCCGGCCTTTCCCTAGTGCTCAAAATTAAGGCTGATTCCTGGTTTCTCCACTTTTCTGGTTTCCTTGGTCAGTCGCTACCCTGGAAGAGCACAAATAATTTCATTCATAGGAGGGGAAAAACATCCCCTAAAAAATCGGTCTAGCGGAGTATGGGAACCACGGAATACCGTGGATGAAACTGGAATACCTTGGATAATCCAGATTGCTAAGAATTAAATCAGATTTTTAAGATCATCCCGGCTCACAAGTTGATCACCTTGGATTACGCTGGGATAATGCAGGTAACTTGGCTTCCAAGTTGACTACCAGATTACAGGTGGATTATTCTGATTCACAATTGGTTTACAAGTGGCCTCATCTTATTAACAGTGAATTTTCCCGAAATACCTTAATTAAAAGTGGATTGCTCTTTATTATCTCAGCTCATCGATATAACAAATAAATAATTTGGATTCTGAAGGAATTACTCTAGATTATCCTGATTTACTCTAGATTACTTAGAGTACATGTCGATTCCTTGGGTTATTATATTATTAAAATCCACATTTAGATAACAAATGGACTACTCCAACATGTAACTAGATTATCCTATGTTGCAAGTGCAATGGTCTGGATCACAAGTGAATTTTCAAATTGATTCGAGTGCTAAGTGGATTACAGTGGATGAGGTACCTGGATTGCGTCGGACTGCTCATTTTAAGAGGAATATGATAATTTCTCCGAATTAAAACTGAGTTGCCCTGGATCGCTTCTCCATTATTAGATTGAATAAATAAACTGTATGATTTTACTCTAATAATCAATTTGTTAACTGAATCACTTTTAATTATTATTTGAATTATTGGGATCCTTCTAAATCAAAAGCATATTAACCTGGTTTACAAATGGATTACGCTGGATTTTTTATTTCCCAGGATCACAATTGAATTCCCCTGGATTGCTTTGGTTACCGAGTGGATTCCCCAGGATTCAAATACTTTGTGTCATAAAAATTTTGCACTGGAATACGAGTGCTACCTCGGATTTTTATGGATTGCAAACGGAGTACTGGAATCGCAAATGGAACGCATTCAGGATCATGGGTTCCAGTCTAACTGATAAGTAAACTAAGCTGGATTACAAGTAGACTACTGCGAATTCTTGGATTTATCTTAATCACAAGTGGATTACTCTAGATTGTTTTGATTCACAAGGGGATTACTTCAGATCCGGATACTTTGTATCATGAGCGAGTTGCACTGAAACATATGGGAGTTATCTCCAAAAACTGCGGATTTCGAGTGCTTGCTTGAATCACAAGTGACTTAACCTACACCGTACTGGGTTACTTGGATTAAATGTAATTATTCGGAAATATTAGGATCGCTACATAACACAAGTACATTTCCCTGTATCACAAGTGGATTACTTCAGAATATTTTGGTACACTAGAATATAAGTGTAACCTCGGAAAACTATCGGTTGCAAATCCATTAGTTAGATGACTTTAGAATACTCCAGATAATACTTGATTGCTTAGATTTAAAGTAGATTATTTAGGATTGTCGAGATCATTCTTCATTACAATGAAACTAATCTAGATTACAAGTAAATAACTTTGTATTGACAGTGCATAACTTGAATTACTCGTAGACTATCGTAGATTACATATGAATACTCAGACTATAAGTATACTATTTGGCATTATTGTGATGACTCTGGAGCAGTTTTAGATTAAACCTGATTGCAAATGGATTGCTCTGGATTTCGGTTTACTCCAAATCACAAGTTAATTGATATAGCTTGATCTGGTTTACAAATAGATTACTTAGGATTCAAATACTTTGTTCCACAAGTGGATTGCACTGGAATATGAGTATTGTTTCGCATGACTGTTGATCGCAAGTGGATTACTTGGATTAGAAGTGACCAAGCCTGCACTTCACTGGATTACTTGGATTAAATGTAGATTATTCAAAATACTTAGGATTGCTACGAAATAAAACTAGAATAACCTGAATCACAACTGGATTGCTCTAGATTGCTCCGGTTCACAAGTGGATTACTCAAGATTTGGATACTTTGCATCAAAAAATAAGGTTGTGATAGATTTTAGTGCAACCTCCGATAACTCAACGTTACAAATCGTTTAATTGAATAGCAAGTATAACTAAGATTTAAAGTAGTTTATATAAGATTTTGGGATTACTTTAAATCACAATTAAACCAATCTAGATTACAAGTGGATGACTTTGGATTGATAATGAATAACTTGCATCACTAGTAGACCACCTTGTATTAAACTGGAATTCTTGGATAATATTTATATTATTTGGCATTATTGTGATGACTCTGAAGCAATTTAAGATTAAACCTGATTGCAAATGGATTGCTCTGGATTTCGGTTCACTCCAAATCACAAGTTAATTAATATAGCTTGATCTGGTTTACAAATAGATTCCTGAGGATTCGAATACTTTGTTCCACAAGTGGATTTTACTGGAATATGAGTATTATTTCGCATGCCTGTTGATCGCAAGTGGATTACTTGGATTAGAAGTGACCAAGCCTGCACTTCACTGGATTACTTGGAATAAATGTAGATTATTCAAAATACTTAGGATTGCCACGAGATAAAACTAGAATAACCTGAATCACAACTGGATTGCTCTAGATTGTTCCTGTTCACAAGTGGATTACTCAAGATTTGGATACTTTGCATCAATAAATAAGGTTGTTATAGATTATTAGTGCAACCTCCGATAACTCAACGTTACAAATCGTTTAATTGAGTAGCAAATATAACTAAGATTTAAAGTAGTTTATTTAAGATTTTGGGATTACTTTAAATAACAATTAAACCAATCTAGATTACAACTGGATGACTTTGGATTGATAATGAATAACTTGCATCACTAGTAGACCACCGTGTATTATACTGGAATTCTTGGATAATTTTTATACTATTTGGAATTATTGTGATAACTCTGAAGCAGTTTAAGATTAAACCTGATTGCAAATGAATTGCTTTGGATTTTGGTTCATTTCAAACCACAAGTTAATTAATAAAGCTTGATCTGGTTTATAAATAGATTACTTAGGATTCAAATACTTTGTTCCACAAGTGGATTGTACTATAATATGAATATTATTTTGCATGACTGTTGATCGTATGTGGATTACTTGGAATAAATGTAGATTATTCAAAATACTTAGGATTGATACGCAATAAAACTAGAATAACCTGGATCACAACTGGATTGCTCTAGATTGTTCCGGTTCACAAGTGGATTACTCAAGATTTGGATACTTTGCATAAAAAAATTAGGTTGTGATAGATTATTAGTGAAACCTCCGATAACTCAACGTTACAAATCGTTTAATTGAAATGCAGGTATAACTAAGATTTAAAGTAGTTTATTTAAGATTTTGGGATTACTTTCACAATTAAACCAATCTAGATTACAAGTGGATGACTTTGGGTTAATAATGAATAACTTGCATCACTAGTAGACCACCTTGTATTAAACTGGAATTCTTGGATAATATTTATACCATTTGGCATTATTGGGATGACTCTGAAGCAGTTTTAGATTAAACCTGATTACAAATAAATTGCTCTGGATTTCGTTTCACTCGAAATCACAAGTTAATTATTGTAGCTTGATCTGGTTTACAAATAGATTACTTAGGATTCAAATACTTTTGTCCACAAGTGGATTGTACTGTAATTTGAGTATTATTTCGCATGACTGTTGATCGCAAGTGGATTACTTGGATTAAATGTAGATTATTCAAAATAATTAGGATTGCTAGGAAATAAAACTGGAATAACCTGGATCACAACTGGATTGCTCTAGATTGTTCCGGTTCACAAGTGGATTACTCATAATTTGGATACTTTGCATCAAAGAATAAGGTTGTGATAGTTTATTAGTGCAACCTCCGATAACTCAACGTTACAAATCGTTTAATTGAATAGCAGGTATAACTAAGATTTAAAGTAGTTTATTTAAGATTTTGGGATTACTTTCACAATTAAACCAATCTAGATTACATGTATATGACTTTGGATTGATAGTGAATAACTTGAAATACTAGTAGACCACCGTGTATTAAACTGGAATTCTTGGATAATATTTATACTATTTGGCATTATTGTTATGACTCTAAGGCGCTATTAGATTGAACTGTATTACAACTGGGCCACTCCGGATCCCCGTTTTCTCAAAATCACAAGTGAATCAATTTAGCTTGATCTGGTTCACAAATGGATTACTTACAAGGAAAGTCTGTCAGGTGTCCCTCGCCGATTGAATTCTCCCTTAAATATGTTGGAGTACTCGAAAAACCAAGCGATACGTTTTTTTTTATCTGCGGAAAAACACTTCAAGGGGGTGAAACAGCCCCTCAAAAATAGGGGTCGCAAGTGTCGATCGTATAGTATTGTGTATAAAAACTAAATTAATTTCGATCAAACCTGCTAGAAAAGTTTCCTCGTGATTGAAGATGAATAACGTAATTAGAAAAAGAAAAATATATATATAGATTGAGGGAGTTAACCACCCCTACATATTATTAAAGTTGTGCTGGAAATTTTTAATCAAATAGAAAAAATGTCAAAAATATACATTTTGCAGTTGAGACGAAAATAAAGTTTACCTGTTGAGCTAATAAAGAAAATTTTTTAATGATGTGGGGTAGATACCCCTAAAAACATTCCATCTTCTGTCTATGATAATATATACTTTTCATACATAAGAAATTGGGAAATTTGTTTTATAACGATGGAAGTAAAATGGAGTCGATCCAACATGAATAAAAAAATTACACGGGGGTAAACCACCCCCTAATTATGTATAAAATAGCAGAATAAATGTAAAAGTGAGAAAAAAAATCCGAAAAAAATACGTTATGTGTACAAAAAAGAGGATACAGGTATTTGGGTACTTCTAAGAGGAAAAACAGCATTGAAGAGGGTAACTACCCCTAAATTGTTCCGCATGAATAACCTTTCTAATTAAATCTTGTACGTATTATTTTTAAAGTTCATTTAATATCTATTATTACGCGGTCCGTGGTAAATGAATCACCTTGTTTTTTTCACAAGATAAAATTTATCGAAGAATGTACAATAATAGAATAGCTGACGACGAATTATCCATACATATGTCTGGCCCAACCATACCTTCCTCTCCGTGTATTAGTGTGCATTCTATGATAAATTTTCTCTTGCGAAAAAAACAAGGTGATTCAAAGCAAGATAAAAACTGTTCCGTTCAAAGATTACATTGAAAAAACAGCTATGACTTAAATCTTGTACGATAACTTGCAATATAAATACCTTACATCAGAATCCAAAAGGCGATGCATTATCAGTATAGTTTTCACGCCGTTACTCTGCCCTAATCCATTAAAATTAGTTTAGTGAAGTCGAGTTTTCATCACTGATACTTTGCCTAATTTGAAGAAGCAAAGACCGACAAAATTCACAGGAATCGTCAGAATAAACCAAACATCACCAAACAGAACGGTGAACGGGGTTTCCGAATTTTGGTAACTTCTTATTGAAAAATATATAAATTGTTTGAACGTGTTCAAATGTGAACGTCTTACAATTCAATTTAGATTTTTTACTTATATTTTAACATTCAATGTTTCTTCTAAACAAAACTTTTCAAACTTTCTATAGGTTTAAAAATGAAGGTGAATCCTTTGAATGTTATAAATTTACTCCTTTCTACATTCCAAACATTGAATATAAAAGAAACTCCAATAAACATAAAGGAAATTGAAGTGAAAGAACATTTCGAAGAAATTTTGTTGGATGCCATAAAAGAATTTAACGGGGTGGAGATGATGATTGAAGAGTCCTTAGATTTCCAAGAACCTTTCAAAAATTCAGATGCACAAATCATAGAGGATGATGTTCAACGCCATATTCCTGATCCGCATTCTTCACCTACGGATAGATGCACAAAAGAGGAAGAAGAAGTATCATACGATTATAAATTAAGAGCAGTCGAGTGTTGGAGAAGTGGAAAGAAGAAAAATTTAAGTCTTGAGAGTTTACAGCAAAAATTCAGAAAAGTTCTTTTAGTAAAACAATTAAGACGTTGGGCCCATCATCTCCATAAAGGCGGTACTTATAGA
>WSXT02111588.1:0-11180 GCA_011762715.2 Neuroterus valhalla
TGGCGGTCTCGGGTAGATGAGGCAATGAACTTTCGAGTTCCAAATGCTGATAAATAATAAAATAATAATAATAATTATTATTATCAGAAGAAAATTATACTTCTATTCCACTAAACATTGATCCAATCCATTTTATTGGAAAAGAATCAAGGCATCAGCAAAATTCAAGTAAATGATTCTTTCTACGCTTGGAGACAATCATGGGTCCTGAAGTATCCTAATGGTCCTGATGGATTTTATTTGAAATTTAATAAAAAATCGCTATCGACCAAAAAAATGGTATTAAAGGGAACAAATTTCGAAAAAAGCGGACTTTAGAAATCAAATCTAATTATAGGAGGCAATAGGGGGTGTAAGAACTATTTTTTAAGGCATCTAAATTTATCAAACCTAAATATAAGGTACAATAGGGGATATAGAGACTTTTCTGTGAGACCCTAAATTTATAAAACTTAATTCCTTATTTTTACCGTAGAGCATGAACTCGGGACACACAATCCATTTTTTTCTCATTCCACATTGGGTCGTTCCAGTCCAGGTCGTAAAAAACGACAACCACTGCTGGAATCTCGTTCAAATATTTATTCATCCAGTTTCTTTTCAATATTCCTTTTGGTATATACCATTCATACGAATTTCGCTGAAAAATGATCAATTGATCGATGAAAACGGTCAATTTGAAAAAGCTCAGAAGATTTGAATGATTTGAAACGATTTTTAGAAATATTAAAAGATCTTTAATTATTTTGAAAAATTTCAAAGATTCCTGATTCAAAACAGGATATTTCGAAAAATAATTATTATTCTAAAATGGAACAGCAGATTATTTTGGGCCAAAATATTTACAATCCTATTTGGAACAGAACATTTTGCAGAAGAATTATAATTCTGAATATGAATTTTTTTTTAAATTTCATTCTTTTGATTAGTATTGTAATTATTTTCCAAATTCTAGTTGTACGTAAAAATTCTCTGTTCCAATAAGTCCAATTATAATTCTTAACCAAATTTTATCATTCAACGAGAATCTAGAATGGAAATTATAATTCCTTCAAAAAATTTGCAGTTTAATCGCAGAATAAAAATTATCTTGAAATATTGTTAATGGAATTCCCTGGCACAAAGTAAAAATTATATTTCTCGAAAATTTCTTGTTTCAAGTCACAATTACACTTTTAAAAAAAAATAGTCTATTTCAAGTCGACATTATAATTTTCAAACACATTTTCTATTATAATTCAGAAATGTTGTAACTCCCTGTTTGAAAAATTTGGGAGAGAAAAGTTTTAAATTATGTCAAAGTTTAATTTGCAAGGAGAAGAGGAAGTTTGAACAAATTCCGATTCAGAACAAGAAATTTGAAAAAAATTTGACAAAGTCTGGCTTGGAACAGGGATTGTTTCTGTTAATTTCCTGCCTATGAATTAGAATTAAAATAAATTTTCAAAATTTTCCTTTACATGTAAAAAACTATCTGTTCCAAGAGAAGATTATAACTATCCTTTTACAAATTTCAAAGTTTTTTCTAAAATTTATTTCTCTGAATAAGTATCAAAATTATTTCCCACAATTCCAGTTCGAGGTCAACAATTGTCTATTTTAGATTGAATCCCTATTTCCATCTCAGAATGATATATTTTTTTTTCAATTGTGCACTAAAATTTTTTGTTCTGAATTAAAAATATTATTCTTTACGGAAATTTCCTGGTACAAGTCACAATTACATTTATTTCAAAACTTTCTCTTTTTCAAGTCAGAATTTTGAATTTGAATTTCGAAATTCGGTCGAAGTCCAATACGCATGAAGAAAGAAGAATTTTGAAATTCAAACAAATTCTGATTCGGAAGAAGAAATATTGAAAAATCTGATGAATTCTGACTAGGAACAAGGATTGATTTTGTGAATTTTCTTTTTAGAATAAAAAATTTTTTATTCTTTATTTCCCGTTATATGTTAAAAATCATCTCTTTCAAAAGACAATCATAATTCTCTTAAAAATTATTGACTAAAATTCCACGTTCCAATTAGAAATCACAATTTTTTTCGAAAATTCTTCACTGAAATTTTTTGTTCTGAAGTAAAAATGTAATCCATTACGGCAATTCCCTTGTCCAAGTCACAATTACATTTATTTAAAAAAGATTTTTTATAAGAGGGATGTTTTAAATCCTGGCGAAGTTACATTTGCAAAATGAAAAAGAATGTATAAATTACACCCATTTCTGATTTTGGACGAAAAATGTCAAATATCTGACGAATTCTGACTAGGAACAGGGATTATTCTATCAAAAAATTTTAATTCTTTCAGGAAAGTCTTTAATGAAATTTCTCGTCCCAAATAAAAATTATCATTCCTTACAGAAATTTCCTGTTTCAATCTGAAATTACATTTATTTCAAAAAGTTCTGCATTACAAATCTATTTTCAAAAAGGAAAGGAATGTTTAAATTCAAACAAATTCTGATTTGGAACAAGAAACTTTCAAAATCTGACGAATTCCAACTAGGAATAGGGATTGCTTTTGTGGAATCACTTTGTATAAATCAGAATTAAAATTGTTATTTTCTGAAAATCTTCTATTACATGTCAGGAATGATCAGCAATTCCCCTCTAAAATTTCTTTTTCCTAAATGAGAATCAAAATCATTCCCCGAAAGTCCCGTTTTATGTCAAATATTCCCTGTTTCTAAACAAATTAAAATTCAAAACGAAATTTTATGTTCTATGGTGAACTTTGAATAAAAATTATACTTCTTTACAGAAAATCCTTGTCTGGAATTCAAAGCATATTTCTTTTTTAAAACCCCACTCTCTAACTAGAATTTTTATATTTTAGCAAATTCTTTGCCGGAATCCCCTCTCTGAACTAAAAGTTACATTGCTGAAATCTTTATTTTCAATGTGGAATTGCAATTTTTTCCAGAAATTTACTGTATTTTTCTATCAATTTAAAATTATCCGAATAAAAAATTCGAAGTATGCTCTTTCAAACTTTAAACATAAAATTAAACAATCTTGGACGTTTTTAAATAAATATTTTTGTAAGACTTTGAATTCTTATCATCCTATCTTATAACTTTGAAATGGGAATCCTATGACTTGAAACATTTGATAAATTTTAAATTATTCTAATTTTGTAAGCTTTACAAGTGGAAATATTCCATTTCAAACAATTTCAACGTGCAATTGTTTTATTTATAATGCTTTTGGTCAGAAATAATAACATTTTAAATCCTTTACATCTGCAATTGTCCTATTAAATAAATTTTAATATGCAATTATTATATTGTGAACATTTTTTATTCAATCATTATTCTTATTCAAAATCTTCCCATTTGAAAGTGTAATATTTTTCTTGATTTTGAATCTAAAATTATTGATTATTGAAAGTTCCCAATTCAAAATTATTAAAAACTTAGTGGTTTCATGGTTAATTAAAAATTTTCAGATTCTGACCATTTTTAAGCCCCATTTCGTCTATTTTAAATTGAAAGGATTTTTATTCTATTCTCACATTCTGAAACTTTGAACTCTTTGAGCTAAAAATTATTTCTTCTCGAGAAATTTATAAATTTGAAATAATTTGAACCTGCTTCAGACAAAAAAAGCTTATTTCCAGAATTGTGATTTGAAATCATTTAATTTTAAACGCTTTGAATTTTCGAAATGAGAGTGAGGTATATATTTTGAAATCATTATTTTCCTAAATCTTTTGCTTAGAACTTGTTTTTCAACTGGAAGTAATTATGGTTTGAAATTTTCGAATATTTAATCGAAAATTCCTCAGAACTGAAAATTTATAAGCATCCGAAACTCAAAATTATATTTCTCCACTAAAATTCCATGTCCTAACTCGGAATAATAATTCTTTCCGGAAACTTACTGTTTCAACTCAGAATTAAAGTAAAAAAAATATATGAAACCACTTTGAATTTGAATCTAAGTTATAGTTCTTTCGAGAGAAATCCCTAAAAGTGGTACTCATGTGAATAATTTCTAAAACTGAATATTAAAAACCTTCGGTTTGACAGTGGGAAATTCGTGAGTCTCTGGTAATAATTTATATTGAATAGCCCCACTATCGGGACGACGATTATTGATAAAAGCGTCCCATATGGATTTATGGATTGCATTTGTTGTGTCTAAACCAGTTATGGCTACAAAAGCCAAAGGTCTTGCTATTAATTCTCCTGGTAATTCCGACATCCTCCTCCAATCACTGGAAATTAAATAAGCATGTCAAATATTATTTTAAAAAATTTTTTTAAATTGAATAGATATTCAAATTTCATCTGATTTAATAATAACAACTGGAATTGAAAGAATATCAAAATAGAAGAATGCAAACAATAAATTGTAGGTTAGGTTTTTCATCTCTTGTTCGAATAAAACTATGATTATGCATATAGAATTAGATAAAATGAAAGAAATAATAATTTTCGACCTCTACACCTACTTCAAAACACCAAAAATTAATTTTTTTTCTACAAGAAAATAGAAATCCTCAAAAATCAAAGTACATATTGCAATATTGTGATAAATCCCCATACTTCTAAATTCAGGATTGAAATTATATTAGTTCACTAAATAAAAAAAATTTGTGTGAAATTGCGATAAAAATCAATCTCGATTCCCAAAAAAATTAGAGATATTTGAACTGTTAGGGATATGTCAAAAACGATTTTTTTAACTCACCTATTAAATTCTAATTAAAATGAGAATGTGACAATCCTGATCTAGCACCTTAATTTATTTAATTAACATTATTATTAATACTACACTTTATTTAACTTTATACATGAGTGTAAAATGCATGAAATTTAAAACAATATTTCTAGGTTAGTTAACCTGTCAGCTGTCACGAAATCTAAAACACGAAACGTCAGAATTGAACCGGAAATTATGGGAGGTGACATGATTGTTTACGTTGAATTTGAAATATTGAAATTAACAGTTGGAAAACAGTTGACAGAAAATATTCTCGCGTCCACATAGACTGTGCAGGTGTTTTATACATTTTTTTTTAAGAATATTTAGAATTTTATTGAAATTAATATTCGAAGAGAGAAAACACAATGGCAGAATTCAAGACTCCAAAGAAATACCGAACTCCGGAGAAAATGCCACCTCCAATCAGAATTCCACCCTCGCCCTTTCTTCAAGAGTTAGGTTATGGTTGCGGTATGTACATTTTTCTCAAATATTCATCAATTTTTATACTTAATTTGAACCAACATGCCCTTTTTTCCGCGAGATTTCAATTAATTTAATTAGATTTTAAGGTGTTCTACGGGATTTTACTCGATTCTTCTGGGATTATCAGCAATTAAACACATTTAAAAGATTTTAAATAGTCTCGAGAGTTCGGGGTTTTTTCAAAGAGTCCAAGGATTTCGACAAAATTTCAACATTTCTAAGGCTTTTTAAACAATTTTTTAGGATTTCAAAAAATCTCAATGGATTCTGGAAAGGTTTCGAGGTCATCAACCAAATTCAAAAAGTTCTGAGGCATTTGTAATGGATTCAAAGGGAATTCAATGCTTTTCTGTCCTCAAAAAGATTCCATGGAATTTAGCCAGATTTCAACATTTTTAAGGGTTTTCCAAGAATTTCGTAGGATATCCAAAACTCTCAATGAATTTTGAAAGGCTATCGAGGATATTAATGATATGTTTAAAGGTCCCAAGGGATTTCTACGGATTTCAAAAGAAATAAAAACTTTTAGGGGTTTTCAAAATTTTTCAAGGAATACAAGAAAAGATGAAATTCTTTACGGGATTTCGATGAGCTTTCTTAGATTTTATAGTACGAGGGATTTAACCAAATTTAGGAGATATTCGAAATTTTGAGGTATTTCAACAAATTTTTGAGAGAATATTAAAGATGAAGGTAATATTTATAATTATTTAAAATATCGTTTGTTCAGGAAGATCAATGAAGATTCGTTAGAATTGTTCTTTGTTTCGCAAATTAGGGCTTTAGAAAAATTAAAATTCGACGTCAGAAATGATTGTATCAAAAAGTTCCAATGGTTAAAAGATAGAAACTTTGAACTAATGTTAAACTTCGAGAATTTAGGATTGGAAAGTGTTTCAAAAATGTTTCAAATGGAAAAATCCCTGATGGAATCGATGAATCCTTAGCCTTGGGAATTAAATTTGGTGTCCCCTACAATACTACCAAAAGTAACGGAATTGATTTCAAACCACAACAGAAATAATAAATTCAAAGATGAAAATGAAATCACAGAGAATATTCTAAATTATCAAAACAACCATAAAGACTTACTTTTCGTAAAAGCCGATAAGGGCAACATTATGGTGGCAGCGAATAAGAATGATTACAACTCTACTATAGAAAACATATTTTAGAATAATAATTTATACAAAAATGTGAAAACAAATTTATTTCCAACATTCGAAAACAAATGTATTGATATTGTTTGTAGATGGGAATACCAAATAGAAAATTAATCACGAATTGCTTTAAAAAACCATCGTGGTCAGGAAGTTACTTGAATTATGAATCCCATCATTTGTTCAGCCAAAAGATTGGTTTGATAAAAGGTTTGGTTGACCGTTGTATTAAACTGAGGGACATAAAATACAGGAAAGAAATTTTGGACCAAATTAAAGCCACCTTATAATTGAACAATTATCTTTTGCCGCTTATAGAAAATGTCGTCAAGGAACGTATCAAAGAAATTTACAATACATCTATTGTAGAAAAAAAGGAAAAGGGATAAATAGAAAATTACAAAAAAACTGATCTTAATGTTAACCTTGACATACGTTCAAGGTCTTTACGAAGATTAGGGAGATCCTTAAAGAAGTTAAAGATTAACGTTTATTTCAAGAATACCAATATTCTAGATAAATTATTTAACAACAAAAAAGATACTGACACTAAAGAAAATTTGTCCAATGTTGTACATTTAGTAAATTGCACTAGTTGTGATAAACACTACATAGGTGAAACTGGCAGGAGGCTAACAGGTAGAATCTATGAACATAAAAGAGATTGTAGAATTGGTAAATTGAACACTGGCTTGTCAACGCTCATGGGAATTCAACCATATTTTTCATTTCGATTATATTAAAATTTTGGCCAGAGAAAATCATTTTCAAAAGAAGTATCATCGAATCAATTTTTATCAATAAATATATCAAAACTTCAATAAATTTAAAAACAGAAATTATGAATATAAACCAAATTCATCAGAGCATCATGCATTAAAAAGTAAGGTTCTTTCTGTTCGATTCAATAATATTTCATTTAATTTATTCTCAAGCTTTGGCGCGCATTTCCATCAGAAATTTATTGGTAACTTCTCATCTCAAAAATTACGACTTTTCAAAACAGTTCGTCTTGTATCGTCTATCTGTAAACATCGTACTATATCATCTGACATTGTCATAAATTATTCGAGCCTCTCCATTGTCTTTGAGGCTTCAATTTTGAGGAAACAACAATTTTTATCCTCAAATAATTTGAAATGACTTTTTTTTATAAAAAAACATTACATGTTTTCTTGTTTGACTCAGGTATGTTGATTACAATTTGTTTTTGGTTAAGGAAAATCACCATCTCAGTTGGTGTGAGAAATATTGTAACTATTTAGTTTATTATTCTTTTAAGAACAAGATATTTTCATTGTATTATAGGTGTGTGTATCGACTTTCGAAAAAAACCCGCAGTGTGGTCGAAACGTTGAGGAGAGGATTTCAAGATTTTTAAAAGATGTGTTTTTTTGACATGTTTTTCATGTCTTCTTTTTTGTTGACTTCGATAATGACCGTAAAACCGAATACGTGGAAATTCGCTTGAATATTTATAGATTTTTAACAGTTTAGGGTATTTTCAAAGATTCGAAGGGATTTCTACGGATTTCAAGAGATTTGAAGGGAATTCAAAGCTTTCAGTTTTTTTTTTTTTTTTTAATTTCAAGGAATCCCAAAAAATGTTGAACACTTCCCAGGGTTTCAAGAAACTTTATCATATTTTATGGGATTTCAGAAAATTTCGGATATTTCATCATTTTTAAAGGAATTTTGAAGATACCTATTACAGATTTCGAGATTATTTACTCGAATTTTGTAGGATTACCAGGGATTCAACCAAATTTAAGAGATTCTTTCAATTTTCCAGGGGTTCCAATAGTTGCTTAAGAGTTCAGAGTATCTTCAAAGATTCTAAGGATACTTAACGGGTTTCAAAAGTTTCAAGAGTTTTTGAAGAATTTCGTAGGATTTCGGCAAACTTCAATGGATTTTGAAAAAGTATCGAGGTCACCAAAGATATTTCAAAGTTTCGAACGGATTTTGACAGAATTTAAGAGATTTGAACAATTTTAAGGGAATCAAAAACACAGAATTATTATGAATATTTCAAGGAATTTTGGAAAAGATCAAATACTCCAGAAAATTTCACAAACCCTCGTCAGATTTTATACGATGTCAGAGGATTGCAAATATCAAGCATCATTTTTGAAGGAATTTTGATAATACATTTCACAGATTTCAAGATGTTTTTCGAGATTTTACTCGATTTTTATCTGATTATCAGGGATTCAACTGAATTTAAGAAATTCTTTAAATTTCAAGGGATTTATAAAGATTTCAGAGAGTTTATGGTATTTTGGAAGATTCCAAAGAATTCAAGAAGATTTCAACATTTGTAAGGGTTTGTAGGATTTCGAAAAATCTTTAATGGATTTTCGGTAGGTTTCCTGGATGTCTATGATATCCAAAAGATTCCGAAGAATTTTGATGGATTACAAAGATTTCAAAAAATTTGAAGCTTTTAGGTTTTTTAAAAGATTTGAAAAAAAGTATATTTTTGGAATTTAAAGATGTTTGAAAGACCGCAAGGAAATTTGAAAGATTAACGAATTTCCGATTTATTTTTTGAGAATGTCAAAAAATTTCAGGTTTTCTCAAAGGATTTCAAGAGATATCACATTTTTTGGAGTTATTGAAAAGTTTCGGAAGGATTTCACGCGATTCCATCAAAAGGTTCATTGTTTACCATATTCCAAAAAGAGTCAACTTCAATTTATTAATAAAAATTGGCATGACATAAGCGACTATTTTTTCAAATGAATGCAACTTTCGGCACTATTTTGAATTTCCTGGATGAATCCTAGGCTTGATATTAGAAATCAATAACAATTATGTACTCTATATTCTTAAACAAATTAAATTATTATTCCAGTTTATTTACTGGTACTGTTCTTTAAATTATCTTTGAAAATTCCGGGCGTTTTTTCCGAAATTTTATGTGACTTGCATGTAATTTAATGCGAATTTTTGCAAGCTTTCTAGCGGATCCAAATCCTAAAGAAAGCATCTAAAATTCTGAAAGTTTGTTCGAAAGTACTTTATTCTTTTTTTTTTTTTGAATCTATCATAACATGAAAAATGGTAAAATGATAGGGAAAATTTTACATCTTTTGCAACGACCCATTTTAATATCCCTTATAGAAATTGATTAATTGGATTTTTTTCTTCACTAGGAGTTCAAGTTTTCACACTCGAAAGATCACCAAAAGTAGGTTGCATTCGATCGCCCTGGGCAGTGAAGAAACGAAACAAGAAGATAAACGATCCCAAGTACAATGAAAGAATCAGGGGAGAAGCTTCGATTCTTCGGAAATTAAATCATCCGAATGTAGTTGGCTTCAGGGGTTTCGCAAATGGATCGAGTGGAGAACCTTGTCTCGTTATGGAAAAACTCGACGCATCTCTTGGTAATATTTTTATCATAATTGAATATTATAAGCTGTTATTCATTCATTAACTTTGTGCAGGATGAAGGTCTTAACAGCTAGCCTTGATTAAGTTCAACCCAAAACAGTTATATTCTTAAAAAAAATAGATAACTTCAACAGAATAGTATAGCTGAGTTTTCAACCTGTAAGAATAATTTTTTACCTAAAGTCGAATTTTTGACCGAATGGCTGAATTTTCATCGAGGAAACACACCTTTTCAACCAAAAAAGAACAAGAATTTTCAACCATTTGAATTCAATCAGAACAGACGAATTTTTAAGAAAATAGTTGAATCCTCGAAAGAAAACATAAACTTTCAACAAACCAGATTAATTTTTTGCCCGAAAAACGCATTTTCCATAAATTGCATGGATTTTTAACCAAAGTGGTAAATCCTAAAAGAAATTAATCTCATATAAAAGATGAATTTTGAACACAATTGTGGAATTTCGAAGCTGAAAAGACGTATTATTTACAAAAGTTTTCAATTTTTAACAAAAAAGTATGATTTAAAAAACGAAGGTTAGTATTTACCAAATAAATAAATTTTCAAATAAATAGTTTAATCTTCCCTCAAATCGTTGACTTTTCTACCAAAATAGTTGAATTTTAATCCAAAAATATAACTTCTTATCCATTAGGTTAATTTACAACCTAATAGTAAAATTTTTAACAGAATAGTGGAACCTTCAACAAGAACAGAAATATTTAAAACCAAACTGTTATATTTTCAACCAAGGAGGATCAATTTCCAACTAAGGAAATACTATTTTTCAACGAAATACATGAATTTTCAACCAAATGTTTTCGAGAAAACATAATTTTTCATCCGAAAATTAAATAGTTAAATATTTCAATTTAAAATACTGCTTTTTGATGAAAAGAAAAGAATTTCCAAACAATTAAATTGAATTGAGATATATTATCATTTGATTTAAAGATTGTGACGTTCCTTTAATCTGATTCTCAAAATATTTAAATGCATCTATGCTTTTTGAGAGGAAGGATTTTTATTTATTTTCCATTATAAGAAAATCGTTTCGCGAATTCGTTGCTCTGTGAGATTTTTGTAGCTGACATAAATTTGATCATCGAATTGATGGTAGCCGAAACATACAGAAAGAATGATTATCTGCATTTTTTCAAAAAATTTACTTATGACGTTTTATCTACTTTTCCTCATTTATCTGACTTGGGACAGGGAATTGCAGAAAATAATTTTAGTTTTTTTTTTTAGGCAGGGAGTTTCAATGAGTATTCATTGCAAATCCATGCTGTTCTAATAAGAAAATCAACTGCTTGTTTGAAATTTTGTTTAGAGTTAAATTTTTATGTTAGAGTTGCATTATTTCGATTCAAAATTCATCTCTGGTTAAAATTGTAACTACTTTGTTAAAAATCAATTCATC
>WSXT02111609.1:0-11179 GCA_011762715.2 Neuroterus valhalla
GAAAGAGACTTAGAGACGGGGAAGCCCGCTCTTCCCCTGACAGTGTTTAGCGTTACGCGTTACGCTGAACTTCCTCTCATTTGCAAATTCACACCGTGCCCTAAAAATATATAACCTCAAAAAGTGACAAGAAGTTACTTAGGGTGACTGATGCTCACACACAAGGAGGCCTGTTATGTCCATAGAGATACTTATCAACTTCAAAATTTTGATTTGATTACACATATTTTTGGTCGGCTTGCATTGACCTGATTAGATGAAATTTTAGTGCTAAATTTGGGGCAGATACCAAGGTCAGGGTTCCAGAATAAATTTTACAAGTCATAAAAATTTTAATTCAGTTAAACAAGCAAAACAAATCATTAATACAAATGTCTATTTATATTTCACAATGAATTACGATAAGAATTAGAAAACAGGGAAATCACAAACCAAAATCACTTAAACTTTAATAATAAATAGAATTTTAGAAGTCCATAAAAAGGAGACTGTAATTATTAGTGATTATGGAGTGAAGGTTCAAAGATTTGAAAACTCCAATAAGACCTCTTCTTGTAAAAAAAGTGACTTATAGTGACTGTTTTTCAAAAAAGTGACTGAAAAGTGACTTGGGAAAAGAAAGTGACTAAAAGTGACTTAAGTGACCGAGTGGCAGCCCTGGACATTCCAGATTTTTTTGATTTAATAATAATCTTTTCCAGGCACGTACCCAGCGAAAAAATATATTTGTATTTCAATTCCATAATGTTGGTTTTAAATATTTATTTTTTGAGCATAGTAGAAAAGGAAATACCAGTTGAAAGCAATTTCCAGATTTTGAAGATGGTTCAACATAAACCCAGCAAAATAAAAAATACACCGTTTCAAATTATAGATAGGGTGCATGTATTATCTTGAATAATTCACATACACATTTATAATAAGGTCGGGTCTAAACGTACAGACCTGGAAAAAGGAAAGGGGGGTGTTAAAAAGGCGTAGGGAGCATGGCTTGTGTCCAAACATCTCAGACACTACCTTAATCTTTCGACACATTTTTTATGGTTTTCAACATTTTCTACTCAAAATTTTCCAATTTGATATTTACTTCATGAGTGCTCAAATGTGTTTAAAATAAGTACAAATCTGAAAGCTCCAATCTAAAAATACTTCAATTTTTAACATTCACATGCCCATATTTTTAGGATTGCTTCGGATTGCTATGTGAAAGAATTACGTAAGTACCCTAAATTTAAAAACAGTAAAATTTATTTTCGACTTCCATTCGCACTCCCGGGTTTTTCCCGGTCAAGTTTTTTAATTTTCCCGGTCAACTTAAAGTAACATATTCATATTTGTCGCAAAACGCAAACATTTATTCCAATTTGTGACCTTTCTAAACATTATTTAACAAAACATCAAGAATTACAAAATAAATTAATTTAGAAAAAAAACTCAAATTTCCCACGAAAAAATATTATTTTTTTACAAAAGTTAGAATAGTTAAACTTACAATTTGAAAAATCAATTTGCGATAAAGAAAATGGATTCATAACAAAAAAGTGTAGTTTGCAACTAATGTTATGGATTTTCCAATAGAATTATGAACAGTTTAAATTGCAAACCAAGAGGATGAATTTCCAACTAAAATGATAAATATTCAACTAGAGCACTTCAATTTTCAACCATGAAGGTGAATTTCCAAACGAAAAAGAATTGTCAAATTGAAAGATTGATTTCCTATCAAAAAATACAATATTCTTATAAAATAATTGAATTTTGAGCTGAGAAAATGATTGTTTTCAACCGGAAATAGAACAGTAACATTTTGAGTTTGGAAACCAAATTTAATACAAAACATAAGAGTTTTTAACTAAAACAAAGAATCATCAAATGGAAAAGTCGAATTTTCAAACAGACGAATTATTTTTAGAAAAAAGATAAATTATTGTAAACCAAAGTTTTAATTCTCAAATTTTTAACTCAACCAAACAAATGAATTTTTAGGTACAACTATGGAATTTTCATTTAGAATAAGTTCAATTTTCATCCGAAAAAATTACTTATAACCAAAAAAATGATCTTTTATCTAAAACAATAACTTTTAAACAAATCGATTTTGAAGCAAAATGATGAATCTTCAAATAAAATTGCAAAAGTTTAACTGAAACAGTTGAATTTGAAACCAGAAAGACGGGTTTTCACCTGAAATGATGAACCCTCAACTAGAATAGTCGAAATTTCTACCAAAAATTAATTTTTAACCAAAAAATACATTTTTTCAACAAAATAGTTGAATTTCGAATTATATAGTTGATCATTTTCAACCAAAAATAGAAAAGTAACATTTTTGTCTCAAAAATTATATTTGAGCCAAACAGAAGAGTTTTCAACCAGAAGAATTTTTGACTGATATGAAGAATATTCAACTGTTTAACTTGGATTCTCAACCGTAAAGAAGAACTTTCAAGAAAGTAACTAAGAAAAGTAACTTTCGAATAAAAAGATAATTTCATACCAGAAAATTCATTTTTTTAACAAAATATAAGAGTTTCCAGCGGAATAATTTAATTTTCAATTCAAACAAGAAAAGTAACTTTCAGAGAAAAAGATAATCTTATACCAAAATCAATTTTTCAACAAAATATGTGAATTTTCAATGAACTGATTATTCAATCCACTAAGGATAAAACAGTTAAATTTCCAGTTAGTGGAATCAATTTTCAACCAAACTGATAGATTCTCAGTTAAAATAATGAATCTTTGATGCTTTTTCAACCATAAAGATTAATTTTCTTCAAAAGCGGCGACTTTACAACAAAGGGAATAAATATACTGAAAGAAATGATTTAATTTTTGAATTCAAAAATCAATGTTCAGCTAAATACTTGAATCTTAAATAAAAACAGATGAATTAAATGAATCTCAGAAAGCAATAAATTTGGAAAAGGTTTTTTTTATGATGGAAAAAATTCCAATTCTTGCTCTCAAAGAGTAGATATATAGATCAATTAAAAAATTTTCAGAATCAGACTAAAGAAACGTTACATTCTCCAAATCAAATGATGAGATATCTTTTCAATCCATATAAATAAAGCGGTCATTTCTCGTATTTTTATTGTAAGATTTTTAATTGTGTAGGTTGAGTAGAGAAAAATCCCGGTTTTTATTCATATTCCCGGTCATTTCCCGGTTTCCCGGTCAAGTCGCCACCCTGATTTGACACTGCCAATAATTTTTTGACCCTCTCTTATGCGTCAGGATATTTCAGCATACATTTTCCTCTTTCCGCTGGCATTAATACAATTTTGAGATACACGAAATAATTACATTGTTCTATTCTATTTTATTTCAAACCAAAAAATGTTTTAATATTGAATCAAGCACAGTTGAATTCTATTAGGAAAGGTACATTTTCAACAAAACTGTAGTGGACCGTTGACTCAACATAGCCGTCACCCGTCGCGCTTATCCTAGGTACTCAAGGCCGGCATGGCAGTGCATGCTAATGACCGCTATTCAGGGTGTACGGCGGGGACCTTTTTCAGGCGCTAAAATTACTTGATTTTCAATTTAAACAAAAACAAATAACAACACAATATTCGAAAAAAGAAGGGTGTACGACGCTTCATTAGGGTCTTAAGATGAGGTGAGACAAATATTACAAATAACAATTCACCAGTGTAAGAGAATCTTGGCTTCAGCGGAAGCCTATCCTTGATGAAGCACCTTAAGCTTTCCAGCGCGACGATACCATATATTTACACCAGTAGCCTCAGAATTCCTTAGTTTCCTAATAAAGGATATTATTTTGTAGACATACAGTCGTGGTGATTTGCAGAATTCTACAAGTTCAAATATCTGTGCCGCATTTCAAAATAAGGAAATTTATAGACAATTAGTTTCGAATTTATCATAACTTAAGTTTCTTGAGCCCTTAAAAATGTAAACATTTCAGAATTGTGGAATCTAAATTTGAATATTAAATTGGAATTATGGAAGCTACAGAGATGATAAGAATTATCAATTAGATTTCTGTATCAAAAAATCACTGCTATTTCATCGCTGAAAATTTAAGAATAGCAAATTCAAAGTTCAATCATCCTAAGAGATTGGGAATTAAATGACTCCTAGCTGAAAATATGAAAAATATTGATGAATTTGAATTTGAAGCGTTCTAAATAGAATCATTCCAAATTTCGTTCAGAACAACGTTACCGTTGGTCGTGGGGGCTAAGGCATGCGCTTTTGACCACCCCGGCTGGTTGTGTGTTCGATTCCCGCCTCGCACTCTGAAAGAGCTTTGGCGGCCTACGCGGTAAACACTTACCTAGCAAGGGAGTATTCATCTCCGGGAAGTCGTGGTACCAGTACCTCTAGAGGAGAAGGTTACTTTAAGTACTTGAAGCTGGTGTTCTTGGTGGTTCGGAACCCACCTTAGGCTGTAGGAACCTCTACCACTAAGTTAGTGGTAGGGTATGTGAAAGGAATAGTAGATATGTGCGAGGAAAATGTAAACCCTCAGGGGACACATTGAATCATCCAATCAACAACCTTATAGATTGAAGTATCCGTATAAAATAAGGTACTCCAAACTAAGTTGAGGAAAACAGTAGTTTTAGCGTGGACAAACTCAAAAAATGAATTTGAAGATTATTATGGTTAATAATAATGATCATAATAATAATACTTCAAAATAATGATGTGAACCGCAAATTTTTATAATCGATTTCTACTTTCTTTGATCTTACCAATGGAGCAAAGAATGGTCCAGGCAGACGTAATGGAAACTTACCTGAAACAAATAAGGAAAAAAATTAGAATTGCCAAAAAGTGGTGAAACATTTAAATATTAGATGTTAAAATAACCAAAACTTGAATTCCAAAAAATTATAGAATTTAATTATAAAGACGTTAATAATTACTAAAAATTCAATTAAAAAACATTTTATCCTCTATTTTGACACTCAATCTTGTGGAGAAATTGGATTTGAGGAAAAAAGCCGTTCTAAAAATCTTATTTTCCACTTTCAAGTATGGTCTTTTATAGGAGGATCAGATTTGAGGAACAATGCAGTTCCGAAAATATATCGTTGACGCCTTCCTTTGTCGAGGTTGAAGACCCTGCCGAATTAGCAGGATTCGTTGCGTTCGTAGTATAGGTCCAGGCTCGTTAGATTCGCGTGTCTAGATGGGTCTGGATTACCGAAAAGAAAAAAAGGATGTGGTCAGGGAAGAAAGACGGGAAAAGGAGTATAAAAAAAGAAAAGAAGGGAGACTGAAAGATAGGGGGGAAAAGGATGAGTATATGGTACGGTGGGAGTTTTTGCAAGTCTCCTGTCTGCATTCCTCGATGCAGCCAACAACCTCGGGAGTTCATTGCTAGTGAGGAAAAGAGAGAAGAGGAACCTCAACTGTTGCGAATGAACTTATACGGAGAAGTAGACGAAAAAAGACTTTAAAAAACACACCAACCGAAAAGAGACCAGTGCACGAAAAAGTCAAGCAAAACTTCATTACCTGTTTTACTAAGAAATCGCAACAATTTTGCGCATTTATATCTATATTCGAAAACGATAACATTATACTGCATTTTATTTGAAGAAAAATTAAGATAAGAAAGACAACTATCTATGCTGAAAAAAGTATTGAGAATATTCTAACGGGATTTCCTTCAAAACTGATCTACTAAAGTATGGAAACGAGCGAATGCTGAGCTTCAGGGGTGGCTCTGAAATTTTGCTTTCAAAATTCCATGCTTTTTCTTTTACGAATTTCGTATTCTTGACGAATATGGATACAAATCATAAACTATTTCCAATCAAAAACTTTTATTATTGAAATACAACTAGGCACCCAATTCTGAAAGTATCTGGCAGTACAGCAATTATAATTTGGAGGTTCTTTATTTCGAAGAACACTTATTAGAAGTTCCCATACCATCAAAATATATTTTTCAGAAGTATCTCTTTCATTTCAAGACGAAAATGAAGAAGTTGTAATGTGGGTATGAATGAAAAATCTAAATAATATTAGAAAAATTAGTTCGAAATACGAGGAAAGTTGTTCAAGCTGCAAATCTTTTGAAGTGAACAGAACTATAAATATACATTCGGGTTTTATAATAATAGTACATTGATTACTTCAACAAAATTTGGAGGCACTGTAAATTAAATGAAAGAATGTAATTGTAAGTATCTCAAATTTCTAGAAGGTCCTGAATTCGAAATCAATAGAAAATATGGAGTTTTTAAAAGTCTGGAGTGATTTTATTTCGAATCCCTAAAACTTCGGAAGCAGGCCAAATTAGGATCATCTTCGTTACAAATTTTACATACGCAATGATTCAAACAATTTACCAGCATTCTAAATTCGAAATAATTTCAAATAGAAGCGCCCTGCCCGAATAAAAAGCTTAAGTTTTATCATTTGGAAACGCTTGAATGTTGAAATTCTATTTTGTTTTCTGGAAAAGGCCAGTGAAACGTGCAGAAAATATGAAGAAAACGGGATCGAGTCATACTAACCTCCGGCCAGTCATATTTGTGGCAAATGACATTGGTGGAAAATCGCATTTGCGGTAAGTTTATTTGCGGCAAGTCACATTTGCGGCGAGTCAAATTGCAGCATCCCGCACTCAGAAAATTTTAGAGTCCACAAAAAATTGACAAAAGTGTGGAAATTCAGGAATCCAGGCACCTTAATCGAGTCAGGTATCAGTGCATTCCTTGTTTCCACCGTTCTGAATGCATACCTCCCGGCTTTCAGGCTGCTGCATGGCACAGTAGAACACGCGGGCCTCTTTGCACAGCAAAGTAAGCAACAGCCCCTGTGCTAGTGTATGTGCGTGTCTCCATTACTCGAAATCGGCTAGCGAACACCAAGCGATAGTCCCCTCGACATGAAGCCTTTCCGCAAGGAAAAATCTATAACTCTTTTTCGAGTCTGCTCGGAGTCGACTAGTGACCCCCGAACATAGTCCCCTCGACAAGGAGCATCTTTTGAGGGGACAAACAGTTTAAGGTGGCTTCCGAACTACCGTAGCCTTGGTAAAAGTTCACAGAAGAATTTCCCTTGGTATCGGCACAGGGATCGAACCCCAGGCTTCCTGCTCGTGAGCCTGACGCAATATCAACCTTTCGAATTTTCTCAAAAAATCGAAAATTCAAATTTTGGTGGCACAAAAAATAATTAAAAATAGAAAGATTCATCCGTTTTTGTTTCAATCGTGAAAAATGAAATTTAAAATGAAATTTCTAGAAGAACTACACATAATATGCGAAAAAAATGAAGCAACAAAACTCCTTTATCGTTTCGGACAAATTGTGATCGAGTGCGCAGCACGAGACACGCGTTGAGAATGTTTTCGTTGAAGCCGGAGAAGCTTCAACAAAAGAGAATTCACCATAATTAAATTTGAGTGGTCGACATTTTGCTTCTGAGTTTCAAAAACTCTGAATACAACTGTAGGGAAAGTACGAAGGCCGAGCGCGGAGCGCAAGATCCGACAGACGCGCGCCCTAGACGCGCTCAAACTTGCGAGCGCGGCGCGCAACGACAATGTGTCCGCTGCGGGCAGATTTTTTCAAATATTTTGATGAAATATTGTTATTTCATCGTGACGTGACAGAGGAGTAAAATATATCTAAACTTAATAAAATGCGCTTGATGTAATTTTATATATATTCTGAGAAATACAATTACGGATTCATTTTTATTTGAATAACAGTCAGAAAATAAAACAGTTCACAACTGAAAATCGTTGGCATCAAATTTAGTACAATACCTTCGACTTCAAGGATAAATTTCGAAATTCAGATAACTGGATCAACCGATTCGGCTAAATTTTGGGCACACATATTTTCAAGTTTTAACAGCTTTAAGCATTTTATTTTACGGTAAAGATTATTTATATTTGAAGCAGATATTGCGAAACGGAGCCAAAACTCCAATCAACCAAATTTTACGGGACGTACAAAAAACTTTTTTAGGAACATTTTACAAACGATTGAGTACATTATTTTCTGCGGAGGTGGATATGTCAGTGTATGAACCATTGAGTAAAAAAATAGATGGCAGAAAATGTGCATCCAATAATCTAACGGCCACGTCGAAGGACTTAGCACCGCTTCTTTTTCGGTATTAAAAATGAAGATAATACATAAATCGTTGAGAAAATGATATATAATACCCATTTTTATCTTTTTTATAATATCTTCGATATTGAATACTTTTTCAAATCCTATAACAGCCGTTAAACTGTTGAAGAAAAATGGACTCTTTTAGTACTCTTCATTCATTCAGTTTGGATTCTCTTGAATTTTGAAATATTTGAATAAAAAACTGCTGAATTTTAGAGCCAAAGATTGCCAAAAAGTCATTTTGCCCTTAAAATAGGAGCAAAAATGCGAGATACGAGTAGCACAATTTTTCAAAGAAACTCATTTCGTCACAAAATGGACTTGGCACATTGTCACTTTTTAGCTTTCCTCTATTCAATTATAATTTCCTCCTTGTTTGTCTCGATTCTTATGAAAGTGATTAGTTCTATATTTAGTGTAACAGCAATCAAGAGGAAAAGGAAAAGATTGTTCATGTTCTAGAGGGATAAACAAGAAAGTATTTCTTAATGATGCGGGATGCACTGCATATTAAGTAAACCGATTTCCTATCCAATGACGATAGTTTCTTTATTTCTCATGTTGAGATCGCATCGCGAAGAAGAACTGGTTCTAGCCTCCTGACTCTTTCTGAGAACAGAACCGTTCTCATCCATCTCCCTCGTATTTTGCTTCTTCCTATCATTCTCTTCTGTTCTTATCCTTTTGTATTTTCATCTTTATATATGCGCTAAGGCAGAAGAACGTACAGAGAAACCACCTAACTCTGGAATTCCTTTGTTCTTCTGGGCTAAAATCCCTTTCTTTGTACCATTCCTCAATCATTTCTTGTTTGATATAAATTTGATGAATTTGCTCAGATATTTGATTAAGATGTGAAAGAAATTAAGTTCAATAAGATTAAAAGAGATTTCGACCAATATTTATTCATTTTCAGGGGGTTTCAAAGAATTAAGAACGATTTTCGTGGATTACAAAGGATTTGAAGCAAACCAAGAAGCTGGCCTCATTTTGAGTCATATATTGCCCCTTAATTGAGACGCAGCATATTTTAGACCAAAAACCTGAAACTAGGTTTTTAGATGAAAATGAATGACATGATGTTGCCCCGGTACTGGCTGAAGTAAGCTCTTAATAAAATGAAACGCAGCATAATTAGGTCTACCTTTTTGCTGTGAGGGATATCAAGGGATTTCTCAAGATTCAGAAATATTTCAGAAGTCACGGGATAATGATAATGATAAAAAAAAGAACAAATAATGATATAATGTGCACGATAGAGTAGGTAGAATAAAATGTAATTTCAACAGCCAAATTTGGTTTCACTTAGATTATTTTTTTAAATAATTGAAAAGAGAAAAACCCGCGTAACAAATGCTTTTCCTACCTATCTTTACCCCTTATATACAGATATCTCATGAGTTGGTCTAGCCAGTTGTGTTTGTGATTTTCAACGCAAGCAGTCTCAGCTGAATTTTGCATACAAAACTTAGGATAACGCGAGTCTTCCATAATGACGACCTGAGCTGCCCACTTCAAAGCCATTTTTATTATATGATAGTCGGACGCGTTACACTTCGCTCGTCAATTTTAATTCATTTTTTTGTTGTTGCTATTTTAACCAATTCCGACAGTTTTGAAACGTTTTCGAACAATACTCAGTGCCTGGCATTCTTACGTAATTCTATTTTGTATTTGTAGAGACGTAGAGATGCAAAAAGGAAGGAGGGTCAGGGCAGATAAAAGAATTGTGGAAATCATCACTTTGGAAAAATATAATTTTGAACCCATATTATTTCATATAATCATTTTCAATAAAAATACGAGTAACACTTAGTAAAGGAGGAGGGGATTATTATGTAGGTACAATTAACTTCAGAGTGGTCCTCGGAATTGGAAGGAGGAGGAGGAGAAAAAAACCAACAAGTATGAACCAATAAAAACTTCTTTGAAACATAATTCTGGAAACTTTTCATTTCAAACCTATATTAGCATTATTTCTATAACAAATGCAAGTTCAATTAGTCCAATCATTAAGTCAGCAAAGTACGCTTCTTCCGAAGGTCGCGGCGAAGAAATCGGTCAGCTTCCGGTAACGCTGAAGACGAAGAGCAAGAACAAGGAGTCAAGGATGTGCTTCTACTATTATTTTTGCAATTTTGCTTACGCTTTATAATCAGCGGCGAGCAGGCATTAGCCTTCAATGCAAGATACGAACACGCAAATTGGCACACTCGTTTTACGTTTTTCTAGCAACTTCAAGTCATGTAGATTCCACAAATAGCTAAGGCGCCGCACACGAGATAAAATTTTCCCTTAACTCTTATTAGGCGTTGAAAGTAGAAATGACCTAAGAGAAGTGGAGGTTCAAGTTTTATAACGTCATAAAACTTTGCAGTTATTGCAAGAAACTCTTCGAGACCATCAGGCTATAGATTTGTTTTAACCTTCAACGAATTGAAGCACATTTGAAAGTATATTTAATTCTGCAGTAGAAGTTTCTTAGGTGTGTAATATCGTTATACGTGACTTGGACCGAGAAAAGGGACCTAAGGACCAAACGTTAAATCTCGAGAAAAACGAGTTTGAAAATAATGGTTTCTTCGGTCGACCAAGAGAGTCTACTGAAGACTTTCGATTACTATTTGTTCAATTTGAGTCGTACAATTTTTGGATAGGGATCTTTAAATCGGCCGTTAAAAAAAAAAACCTTGAATGGAAAAAAGTTGATTCGACTTTTTGATCCTACGGTCCCTCTTTTCGGTCCACGTCGGATATAAATCATTTATCAAAAACGTATGTAACGTGTGTTTGACATGGAGAAGTGAGACATATCTTAGAGGAATAGCATTACATTTTAATTTTTTTCTCGTCAAAAATTTATTTCGCTTAAGCAGTGTCGGATCCAGGATTCGGTCAAGGGGGGTTTAGTACTCAAAATTTAACTCATATATCTTATTGTTATTTACTATACTATCAAGTCGAGCAAGGAATGTGTATGAAAAGGAGGCAGGGATAGGTATTAGATCATTCTCAGAATTCATTGCGTGTTTTTTGCGAACATAAAAGAACTGATTTCA
>WSXT02111620.1:0-11179 GCA_011762715.2 Neuroterus valhalla
TCTTCTATACTTTTTCTGCTTGCACCTAAATTAAAAAAGAGGCTTATTGCATTTTTCTCTAAAGGAAATCGGTATTCCGTAGGACCCTGTTTAGTTTCTCCTATTTCGTGTCGACGCGAGTAGAATTTTATTCATTTATTAATTAACTTTGTGCCTAAATTTTTGTGTAAATTGTTGTTTCTTCAACCAAAACATCAATAATCAATTGATTCCTCAATCTGAAAATATGCGATTCCACCAAGGAAAATTTTTTAGGTCAATCAGATAACAAATTTCACCCAAATTATTAAATTTTCTTACCTACTATTTCGTTAAGGAGTAGTTTTTATCTTATCGTACATTTAACTATTTTCTTGAGTACATATATATTCTTTTAATCTAGTTTTTTATAAAAACTTGATCCTCCTCATTCAAAAATCTCAATATATATTCTGGATTCGAAATTTATCTCTTCCTGATTCACGTAAGAATCCGAGTTTCTATTACTAAATGATTGGGAATCGTGGATTGATTCTTCTTTTTTTCCCAACTCAAAAAACTTGCATGGTCTAACACGACATTCATAGTGTTTTTTATTTACGGATAATCTCCTTGAAAAATTTATTTTAAATTATATAAAAAAATTTGACCGTTCGTATAATTTTTTGAGAATTTGTTTTGCTGAAATCTTTGCCTAATCTCTGAGCATATATGTATATGCTTTTTTCAATGATACGTTTACTACAATATTTGATGGGAAAGCCCTGAGCTGAAATCTCCCCCAAATCATGGAAATTTTGCTCAATAAAATAGTGTTCGTGGGACCAACTTTATCTCTGTCGAGGCATAGATTGTGACACTCGAAGTTTGCTTGAACTTTTTTTCAAATTTCTATTTGAGATATTTAACATTCGGAAATCTTTATGAGTTTATAAAATACTCCAAGCTTGCTTGATTTTTATTCCGAAAACTCATAAACATGTTGGAATTTTAAGCAGATTGAACGAAAGTTTCAATACTGTGGATCGCTTTTAAAAAATAGCAAATTATTAGCTTCATTTTCCTTTCAAATTTTTCGAAGTCAAGGCTGATTTGGACTAATCCACTTGAAAAGTGTTCCAATGAAGGAAGATTCTAAAAAAAGCAACTATCTCCAAGGATCTTCCCTGCCAAGATCGTACGTGACGTAAGCTTACGTGCTACTTAAGCGTACGTGCAACGTTATCGTATATGCTACGTGAGCGTACGTTTATAGAACATCCCTGTCAATATTGAACGTAACGTAAGCGTACATGCCACGTCAGCGTTTGGGTCACGAGAGCGTATGTACCACGTCAGCGTATGGGTCACGTGAGCGTACGTTCCACGTGCAGCTTCATACATGGATTCTGACGTCCTTTTCAATTGAATTGCAACCTTATTTTTTAAGAAATGTTTTCTTTTAATAAATTTTCCTACAGCGTTGTTTTTCATCTGTTTTTCAATACGTTCTTCATTTTGTCTGATTGAGAACAACGAGAGTGAACTAATATATTACGTGTTCTCGTTTTTATAGGTGCTTCTCCGAAGATATGCACATTGCGATGGAGTACCTGTGTAAACAATTCCTGATCCTCTCAAATTCATTCAAACAATCAGATGGTGATATTTCAAAATTGGAGTCAGGCTGTATCACGTTCATAATTTCGGAATGTGACCCTCTTCGACTTTTTCTTCTCAAACCTGTTTTTTTCTTTTCTTTAAAGTCTTCCTGGTTGAGAGGCAGGATTTATTTTTGATGGTGCTACAGTTTTTCTTGGTAGTGCAAATTCCCAATATTTCAAATAAAAATATTATATTTCCAATGATATGGAATAATATTAGTACGCCATAGACGTAACGTAATCGTACGTGCCACATGACCGTACGTGCCGAGCGCGTTGTGCATGTGCGTCTTCTGCTTTCGTACCAATGTAGTTCAACTCTCATAATTAAGTGAAATATCAAAAATTGCAATTTGAACAAAAACAAAGAGTCATTTTCTTATCTTACAATGAAATTATCAGCAGAAAAGATTAGTTTTCAACCAAAAATGTGAATTCAACTCTTCTATCAACTGTAAATTTTTTTCTTATTTTGTGTAATTTTCTTTTTACAAAATTCTTGTGATTACTTTTTTTTTGGTGAAAAAATTCATCCTTCTATATTAATTTCGTCTCTTTGGTTATGGAGTTTACTATTTTATTTTAGGTTTTATTATTTGGTTGAGAAGTTAGGTATTTTGTCAACATTTTCACAGTTACCTTGAAAAGTCATGCCTTGTGTTTCAATTTTGTCTCTACCGCTCAAAACATAACTACTTTGGTAGAAAATTAAATTGTTCAGTTGAAAATAATTATTTCTGGTTGTAACTTGAATTCCATTATTGCAAATTTTTCAAAATCACGTTCCTTTGCTAGTTTCAAGTATGTTTCACACTACTATAAATATAAGAAAAAAAACTGTTGACTGATTCAAAAAGGCTGCTTTCCAGATTTCTTTTAATCTTATGATAGTTCGAAAAAATAATTTTTAATACACATATAGATATTAGAATACATTAGAATACAATTAAAGAAGTATAATTTTCACACACTTATTTTTTATTCCAGAATGTTATATACAAATTGATCCTTTATATTGAAATTTTTCTCCACACGGATACAAAGTTTTTCTTTGGTATAGCACTGACAAAATTGGCTTTCTTCTGTTACCATGTGTTGAAGATAAAGTGCCTTAGAACAAGGTAAAATCGCTCCTGAAGGGTGATTTCTACTAATAAATTCGTAGCAAATAAATCTCAAAATGAATGTTGGCAGCTCTCCCAATGAGAAAAAAAGAAAATTTCCCGTTTTCTGTAGGGAATTTGATATCGAATTTGGAAATAGAATTAGGACTAAAATAAAAGAACGCTAGAAATAATTTACGTCTAAAATTAAAAATATAACCCTTTCTTCATGAAGTGCGCCAAGATTGGGCACGAATAAGCGTAAGTGCCGATTGTGAGTGGCGTTAATGTAATACGCAGCGAGCCTGTTGAGCACGTACGTGGTGTCCTAAAACTCGTTAAAAATTACGTCCAGCGTTCTCAAAAAAATCCGTACGCATGAAATTACTGGAATTCTACGAAAGGCCTAAGCCACTCAGGAGGAGGACCCTTAAAATCATGAAATTTTTCCAAATAACGATTGTTATTGTCATCTGGAATTCGTAGCAAAACAGATAGAGGACCAATTACCGAGGTTTGGGATAGATGAACGAGCCTAAGATCTGCTTCTACAACTTCGTCATCTTCATATAATATGAGAACACGATTCTCTTTAGGATTTTCCATATTAGATTTTCCATTGGGTTTGAAAAATTTAACGGTTGCCATGGAATTGAGGCCTTTATTCTCTCTTATCCATGCATGCCCTTTGGCCTCATTTGGGTCGAAAAACTCTTTTTCAGCCCAGTCTGGAAGCCAACGTTCAATGTTTTTCAGATATCCACGATAGAGATCACCATTTTTCTTTTGTATAAAGAGATAGATATCGCCCTGTTCGGAAAAAAACTCAGACAGAGGTGGATCAGAAGTTGATGCGTCTCCTGCCTCTTTGTATCGCGCCTAATTGAAAAAAATTGTGTTTCTAATATAAAAGATAGTTTAAATTAAAACCAAAAAGAATTTTCAGTTCTGAAAGAAATGCCAATCAAACCGATTTGTGAAATTTCAGAGAAAAGATATGATCTTTCAAACGTGAGGAAATAATTTTCAATAATAAAGTTAAATTTCAGCCGGGAAATCAATAATCACATTTCAAGAACATAAAGTCATTTTCAAAAAAAAAAAAAATAATAAATTCTTTAAAAAAACGCATTCACATCAAAGTAGATGAAACTTTAAAAAAACATTTTCACCAAAATGTCAATCAATTCTTCCTATTCGAAAATCTTATACTGAATTCAGAATTCAACCGTCTTGGGTCAGAATCCGACTATTTGGTAAAAAAATATTTTTCTGTTGATATCTTAACTATTTTGTGAAAAATTAATTTTTTTGGTCGAAAATTCAACCGTTTTGTTGAAAATTTGTCTTTTCAGATTGGAAATTCATCGTTTCGTAAAAAAAAATCTAGTTGCTTGAAAATTCATCTTTTTGGTCATCTTTCTGGGTTGAGTATGGACTTGTTTGAAATGAAATCATTTTTTTGATTTCAAAAGTTCAATTTTTTCTTATAATTTGATAAAATTGAAAAATAATAAATAAACTATTTTACTGTATTTTATATTTCTATTAATTGTTATTTTTCTCTTTTGTTTCAGGTAAGAATCCCATTTCCTATCACTCAGTGATTAAGATGTGTGAGTTGATTCTATTTTTTTTGTCTATTCAGAGGAAGTATACATTAGGAATAATCTTAGGTTTGGGGAATCCTCAAATATTTTTAGAATTTATATAAAAAATTAATGAGTTTTGGATAACTTCTATCATGAACGCTCAGATGTCAACCAGGAAAAATCTTATGTTTGACTAGGATTTTTGTTTTTTGTTTAAACTAGAGATCAAAGCGTTGGATGCCTTGGTCCAAATGTTAAAAAAAATTAGAAAAAAATAGTTGCTCAGCCAAAAAAATGAATTGTTTACTGCAACTATGGAATTTTTAATTGGAATGAGTTACATTTTCAGTTGAGAAAAATTACATACGACGGAAAAACTAACTTAAAAAAAAAAACTTTCAAACAAATTGTTATATATTCTAAAAAATGAAGATTTTTAAAACAAAATCGTTTTTTCCAACTGTAGTAGTTGGATTAAAAACCAGAAAGAAAATTTTTCAACTGAAATTATGAACTTTCAACAAGTATAGTTGAACTTTTGACCAAAAACTAGTTTTCAACCAAAAAATACAATTTTTCAACAGAGTATTTGAATAATGACGGATAAAATGAATGATTTTTAATCAAAAATGGAGTGATAACCTTTTTGGCTGAAAAAATTAATTTCAATCCAGACATATGAGTTTTCAGCTCAATAAATTTTCGACTCACTGAAATGAAAAATATTTAACTGTATAACTTGAACTGGTAACCGTAGAGGAGACTTTTTAAACAAGAAAATAATCTTCCAAAGCAAAATTTATTTTCTACACAAAAATCGGGTTTTCAACAGAATATGTGATTTTTCTACGTAATGACTGGATTTTTGATTCAGAAGGACAAATTTTCATCCAATTTGTGGCATTTTGACCAAGAAAAGATCATTTTGCCAATAAGAATATAAAAGTTTAAATTTTCAGTTGAAGAAATTGATCTTTAATCACACTAATGAATTTTCAGATAAAATTATGAATCTTCAACTGTAATAGATGTATTTTATGGGAAAAAGATGATTTTTTGAACATGAAGATCAATCTCCTACAAAATGGTAGATTTTCCGAGAAGTACATAAGCTCTCGAAGGGAACGTTTAATTTTGAAATCGAAAAATGGATGTAAATAAATATTTGAGTTTTCACAAAAAAAAATAGATGAGCTAGTTTTTTATAGATTTGTACCATTTTCCACCAGAGGTGAATTTAAAACTAAAATATTGCTCCTCCAAAAAAATTTAATTTCCAACAAAAGAATTTAACTTTTAACGAAGCAGGTAATCTTTTATAAGATAATGCTAAATCTTGCTGTTTCTTGATATCAGAATTTTACATTTCCATCCTAGAATATCCCAACACACTACGAACATTTTAATAAAGGTTGAAATTCCCGCCCCTTGTAATGTACTCCGTTAATTATCAATATAACATTACCTATTATTGAAACAAAAATTCTTTCCCTGTATGTACTCTTATCAATAATATATTTACTACAACGTGTCAGAAAATCCTTGAGCTGAAATCTCTTGCAAAACAATGGGAATATCGGTAAAAACAAATATCTTCGTGGAGCCAACTTTATCTCTGACAAGGCTTCAATTACGACACTCCATGTTATTTGAAAATTTTTCTTACGAATTTCTGGTAAGAGGGTCAAGTTTTTTTTTACAAATTTTTGGTAAGAGGAATTCAAGTTCCTATTTAAGGCATCAAACATTTGAAAATCCTTATAAGTTTATAGAATACCGATTTTTCCTCCTTCGAGAATGCTAAATTATCATTTCCTGGATACGTAGAAATCCTAGACAAATTTTTCGTGACGTGAACGTACGTGCCATCCGAGCATGCGTGCCACGTAAGCGTACGTGCTACGGTCGCGTACGGGTAACGTAAGCGTGCGTAGCGAGTACGTTGAGCTTGTACGTAACAACCCCAAAAACGCAAATATTGACACAAAAATAAATTCATAACTTTTTAACATTTAAAGAAACAAATAAAATAATTTCGCTGTGGTGTAACATTGATAAAATTGGCTTTTTTATATTACCATACGTGAGAAAAAAACCCAAAAACAAGGTTTTAACTTCCAAGTATTATCCCTGTCTTTATTGTGCGTTCAGTGAGAGTACGTGAAAGTGAACTTTGTTTCTAAAAAATTTGGGTTTTCTGCATGATTTATTCCTAGAAGGCGTAACTATTTGTTTCTTATGATATTTTTATAAGTGATCAAACTTACTTGTAAAATCAAGAAAAACCATACAGGTCAAGAGTAATAAGACGTTCTTCATCTTTTTAGGGTGGTAGCAACGAAGGAGAATTAAAATTTGCCTGCTCTTCTTTTTATAGGTGTTTTATCTGAGTCATCCACACTGCGATGGAGTAATTGTTGTGTAAACAATTCTTATTCTTCTCGAGTCATTCAAAATAGTAGAAAGTGATAATTAAAAATTAGAGTCTGGCAAACTCACGCTTACAATTCAGGAATGTGACCATTTCTTACTTTTTTCATCCAACCTCTATCTCTTTTTTTAAAGACGTCATGATGGCTTAGGGTCAGGATACATTTCCAATAGTGCAACGAATTCCGAGGGTAGTTCGATTTTCTAAAATTTTAAGTCAAAACATTTCATTCCCGAAAACGTGGTATGTCATTAAAAATGCTATTCCATATCATTTTCATCGTACATGTGGCTTGAGCGTATGTGGAAAGTACGTTGAGCATGTACGTGGTGTTCTCAAAAACGCAAATCTAGGCTTACTTGGAAGACAACGTGAAAATTTTCCAAAATGTTAGACGTAGAATATTGTACACCTTGAATACTATCAAAAAAAATCCTGATAAGAATTGAACTGAATTGTTTAATTTTCAACAAAAAACCAAACTTTTGACAAAATAGTTGAATTTTAAACCAATCTGTTGCATTTTGAATTGTGAAAGGAATTGGAATTCGTTGCGCAAGAGATGAATTATAAAACTGGAATGTGAGGATTCTGTTTCCAAGAAAGTTGCTTCTTTGATACAATCATCGATCCTAGAGTAGATTGGGAAAAAATTGAAAAAGAATAATTTGAAGGTAATGTTTTTATTCGAGAATTTTACACACATATTTCTTTTATATTGAAATTTGTTTGAATGACAAAAATATATGTTTCCCATTACCATATATTTAAGAAAAGAACAACTAAAACTAGGATAAGTCGCTTATGTGATAACAATGTCCCTAAGCGCACGCTTTACATGAGCGTACATGCCACAGAAGTATACATGTCATATAAGCTTGCGTGGTGTGTACGTTAAGCCAAAAGCCCAAATATTGACACACGGTTAAAGTAACGCCTCAAGTTACCAAAATTACTTGCGTAGTGAAATTACCAACATTCTCAATTCTAATTTTCATGAGGCTTAAGCCAGTTCGGTTTATAACCTTCGAAATGCTTGAACTGTCCTACATAACGACGATTATTTTCTTCTGGCATTCTAACTTTAACGTACATATTATCAGCTCTCGGTTCTTCTCCGTGTACAAGAGGCTTAAGTGCTGCTTCTAAAATTTGGTTATCTGCATATAATACGAGAACACGATGTTCTATCCACAATGGTTCATGTTGATCAACTGCATTTGGCAAATATATAGCATTTGTAACGAAATGAATACCGTAGCTATCTAATACGCAAGCATTGTCATCTGCCCTAGTTGTGTCATAGAACTCGAATTTCACCCAGTCCGGAGCACGACGGCCCTTGCTTTTCATCTTTCCATAAAATATGTGGCCATTATTTTTTTGGATGAAAAAATATATACCGGAATATTTAGGAAGAGTCATCGGTATAGGTCGCTCAGCAATAGCTGTGTTTGAAGTTCCTGTTTGCATGGCATCTAGTTTTGTAGAGCAAAAATAGAGATTAATGAAGATTTTTTCTACGTGGTGTGGAAAAACCTGTTTGTAATTGGATGAGAAGCGGTACGTGTCACATGAGCGTAAAAGCCTTGTCAGCGTTTATGCCACGTCCGTGTACGTGGCATTGAGCATATGGGCCACATTAGCGTGCCTGCCACGTGAGCGTACTTGCTACGTAAGCGTAGGGTTCTCGTCAGCGTACGGGACACGTTAGTGTGCATGTCACGTCAGTGTACGTGGCATTGAGCGTAGGGGTCACGTCAGCGTGGGTGCCACGTGAGCGTACGGGCCATGAAGCATACGTTACTAGTACGTTCACCCTGTACTTTGTTCTCGAAAAACGGAGATATTGAAACACGAAGAGTTGCACAAATCTTTTCTCTTTCAATTTGAAAAAAAAACAAGTTCATACCAAATTTTTGTTCAAAAATAAAGTTGTACATTCAAAATTATTTTTTCCGGTGGGTTTTTCAAATTCTTCATTTAAATTATTTTTTTATTGCATCACACTTACTTGTAAAATCCAGAAAAACCACACAGGTGACGAGTAGAATGACGTTCTTCATTTTAACCTAGTGAAGACAACGATATAGTACTTGAATATTTCCCGTTCTCGTAATTTATAGGCATAAATCTTGGGGAAGTAATTCAAACATTGATAGGAGGTGTAAACAATTTTTATTTTTCCCAACTTTATTCAAGCAATCAGAAGGCTGCGTCCTGTTTCCAATTTCAAAGTAGGGCCTTCTTATTGTTTCAATAGAATCAGAAATGTTACAAAAGCTCGGTATTCTATTACACAATTCTATTATTCTTGTTTTTCATTTTTCGAACCTATACAGGGATGACAGTCCTTCCGGTTTTTATCTCATTCTATTGCTTCTCTCTTTGTTCCCTATTTTTCACCCATATAGAAAGAAAAACACCGAAAAACACCTGAAATCGAGAATATTGACCTACTTTTCTCATTTTTTCTGGAATAGAATAAATGATAAAATAAAACATTTTAATAAAATAAAATAATATAATCTAGGAACATGATATAATAAGATATCGAATATAAGCTATAATAACTTTATTCAATACAATATACGGGATTCTAATTGTTGAATTTTTGACTAGAATAATTAATTTCCAGCTAAAAAGGTACTACCAAAATTGGAAATTTTTCTAACCAGGAAATTTTTTTCACAAAATTCTCATTTGATAAATAGGAAACTTTTCCGTCAAAAAAAGAGAGAACAAATTTGCTCAAAAACAACCATTCTTAACTTAAAAGACCATTTCCCAACGCATTTGCAAACAGTTAGATTTTAAACGAACGGTGAGTGTTTTTCCCAAGCCATCCATACTACGATGGTGTAATTGTCATGTAAACAATTCTCGTTTTTCTCAAATTTATTCAAACAATCAGAAGATGAAAATTAAAAATTGTAGTCGGGCTACGCTATGTTTACATTCCCAAAAAAGCTAATTTTTATTTGTTTACTCCAAACCTCGAATTCTGATGATACTGCAGATTCCTAACATTTGGATTAAAAATATTCCATTCTCGATGATATGGAATATCATATAATTTTCATCGTACTCGTCATGTAAGCGGGCGTGACAAGTACGTTGAGCATGTACGTGGCGTCCTCAAAAACGTGAATATTGATTCACCTAATTGAAATATTTTATGTCTTGAATATTAAAAAAAAAAGAAGAATAATGAAACAAAACGGTTCAATTCTCAATTCCAAATAGTTGCTTTTTCAACTTCATAAATTTTACAGATAGCTTTGAAAAGATAAGGAATTTACAGTTTTTCCTATTTTTTCAATAATCTCCTTCCAGATTTTCCTTGTCCATATGATTGTGTAAAAATCTGTTTTGCTGAAATTTTTGTTTAGACTCTGAGTATATCTCTTGAAAAACTCTGGAAATGGAGTAAGCGTATGTGCCACACGAGTGTGCGTGCCGGGTACGATGAGCATGTACGTGGCGTCGCTAAGAACACAAATATTGACACATGTTGGAGATCATGCCTGAAACTACCAAATTTTGAACTTAAAAATGTTTGATTATCATCCAAAAAAATTAAGAGAAATTGAACAAAACAGTTCATTTTCCAACCAGAGAGATGGATGTTCAGGTAAAAAGAATAACTTTCCATGAAGAAAGTACAACCTTCTAAAAAGTGCTTACGTTCTGAATCAAATTGTTGAATTTTCAACTCAAAAAATAGACTTCTAAGAAAAAAGTAAAATTTTAAACAAAAGAGATCAATCTTAAACCAAAGATATATGTCGATCTTAGAATACATTAGAATAAAATTAAGTAAGCATAATTTTCACACACATATGTTTTTATTTGAAAATGTTACATACATATTTCATTGTCATCCTAAAATTTTTCTCTACACAGATATAACGATTTTTTGTGGTTTAGCAACGACAAATTTGAATGATACATATTATCATATGTTCAAGAGAAAATTCCCCCGAAACTAGGAAAAAATTCTCCTGTAGGGTAGTGTCTCTTATCAATAAATTAGCACCGAATAAATTCTTTCAATGAAACTCATGTAAATGTTATATATATTTACGAAAAAAATGGTCTTGAATTGAAAAGATAACCCTTTTTCATAAAGTACGTTCAGATTGTACACGTATAAGCATACGCGCCTTAAGAATATACGCGGCCTAAACTTACTACGCTACGAGCGTGTTGAGCACGTACGTGGCATACCCTTAAACGCACGTTGAAAATGACGCCTGAAATTCCGAAAATAATCTTCACCTAATAAAACCACTCAAATTATGCAAAAGGCCTAAGCCAATCAGGATGACGACCCGTAAAATATTTAAATCTTCCCACATAACGATTGTCGTTTTCAGCTGGCATTCGTACCGCAACGAATAGTTTTGGATATACTGGTTTCGGATGATG